>JBDJHY010172205.1:0-12305 GCA_039654485.1 Withania somnifera
ATAACTGCAGCAATATCAAGTAAGTGTGATGGAGGATCAACTATCAGTGTGTGCGGTATCATCTAACAAGGATGAAGGAAAGTCACTATCAGGGTATCACACATAAAACCTGGGCCATAAGAAAATCATGACCAAACGCGACATGTACCTGGAGCTCCAACATAACCATCACGTTAACGTACCTATAAGAGAACAACAAATATAACAAGTACATGAATAGTACCTACCAGAGACAGAAAAGAACAAACAAGTCTACTAGCAAATAAACCGGATTGGCACCCCATTTTACCGGTAGGTACGACCAAGTAACCCAACTGGTACTCCCCTCGTAAGTCCTGAAGAGTACAAGTCAAAGTGTAGAAATGCAATACAAAGAGGTGCTAGAAAAGTATATAAGTGCCGGCAATGCTCCCTCTCTAGGATATTCTCAAACCAAGGAGGATTCATGGAGGACTCGAATCGGATACCACGTAAATAAGTACCAGTATTCTCCCTTTCTGGGATATTCCTGAATTAAGAGGGACCCATGGGGACTCGAACCAAATACCACATAAATAAGTGTCTGTACACACCCTTCCCGGTACAAAACTTTGCCAGAAGTGGACCCACAGAAGCTTCCTCGTATACTTACCCCTTCTATCCAGTATACCCCTCTCACGGGCTGTAACTCCTACCTAGTAGTAATATCTCAAGCATACCCACCCAATGTCAGGGGGTTTGTGAAGGGATCTAATTCCACGTACCAAATTCTCGTAAAAGGCCAACAATTCCGTAGTCATCATGGTCAAAAGGAAAAAATTTGAGCTCATCTTATATGTCATATCTCAGTGGAAACTTAATCCATCTATGTAGGCAGAATTCAAATCTAGGTAATACCCAATTGTTACCATGTAGGAAATTTTCAAAAATACACTGATAGCGAGAAAATAGCCTCCAATGGTGTGAAAAAATAGTTCCATACTGCTCATAAGTACAGTCGTGGAGGATATAAGTATTAATGAAATCAATTTTTGATTAATACTTTATCAAAGCTAAGTTTCCTTTTAAAACGTTTAACGCATACTCGCTATACAGAACTAATCAATAGGCTAAACTGGTCTAAGGCTCCTAACTAGAATCCATAGGATGACTTCCAAACCCTAGTCAAAAGTTACATCCTATCCTAGCCCAACTATAGTCCTGAGCCACTAGTAATCGCACCAAAGATTCCACAACTGACTAGAGGCCTCCTGTTAAGGGCCGAGACACACTTGTACAAGGGAAAATATGAAGCTATCATAGCTCTGTCCAATACAACTCACTCCCAGGCTATCACCGGGTTAGGCATGATATCATCATAGAGGATTACTACCTACCCAGCAAAGCCGTGTACAGATAGGTACAATATCATCACATAAGATAGCTAACTATCTAGCATAGAGGTACCTGGCTAGATATGATGTCATCACATAAGGCTGCCACTATCCAACACAGCCATATCTGGCTATCAATGGCCAAGTGTCCACACACACCCTATATACGCAACACCTTTGGTAGAACATAAACTCATTAGTCTATGGACAAGTGGCCATACACGTCATGCTCACACGCAACACCTCAGGTAGAACATAGAATAATCAACCTACCTATATCGGCTCTAAATTCACCAGCCTAGATCAAGGGATAACTACTAAGCTCTAACCACTAGTATAATCTCCTCCTAAACAGTTGACATTCCAGAGTCATCATATAAACAATATATGCCTCAAAGGTTATAATCACTCCCCCAACCATGTTCCAGAGTTGGTGTGAGACACACGGGTAGGGCAGTATAGACCCAGGATATATAACCAAGCAACAAGCCAACTAAATAGGCCACAGGCCGGAACAATAAGCATATCAAGGTCCGACTAGTAATCTCAGCCCCACGATGGCACTTTACCATACATATACTATACAAATACCCAGTCTGAAAAAGGTAAACTGTAGTCTACCTGGATTTCGGAGATATCCTCGAGAAGGATGCCCCAATATATTCAAATAATCACGTACGAAGCTCAAATTTTTTGTGAGGCTAGCAACAACATAACCCATGTGTCAAGACGAGTAAAATAAGACCTATATTGCTATATAAATAGCGGGATCGAAATCCAAACTAAAAATGGGTTCGTAAACTCTAATAGCTTGAAAAAATGAAATTTTTTTACAAACACGTATAGCGAAACTCATAAGTCATATGGTACAAAATCAGGCTCAAACTCACGGTAGGAATTGAATATATAAGGCCAAAAAGTTTATGTAATATAGAAAAGTTTATTACTGTAGAGAAAATGAAAAATTACCCGGTAGAAATAATCATACAACCACCGTAATGAGTTTTTATGGATTAAATCTTGAAGAAGGACCTATAAAGAAGCTTTATGGAGCTCCAAAGATCAGTAACAATGGAAAAAATAAGGAAAAAGTTGAAGAAACTTTAGAGTGAAGCTTTTATAAATAAGGCCATCGAATGTCGCTTTATTGGCCAAAGTGGCCAATTTATCAGTCCTCTAGCCGATTTATCAGCCACTTGGCTGATAAATTAGTCACCATAACTTCTTTGACAAGTTTTCAAAAAATTTCACGAAAACATACGAAATGGAAACGGAGTCTGATATCAACCCTCCATATATGAAATCTTTATGTAACCGATATTTCGAACTCAATGGAATTGATGAAAAGACTATTAGGGTTCGTATAAGTTAAGTAAGGCCCAAAAAATCTATAACTATAAAGGAATTAAGCTATAAACTACCAAAAAACCAACCTATCAATCCCAGCAAGTCACAAATGAGTTGGGGAAATTACGAGAAAACTCTAAAAGTAGAGAAGTTCAGAATTTATGAAAATATCCTTGAGGCCATTTCAATATCCACCACTAAGAAACTTTTTCCCCCAAAAGATAAGAAGAAAAGAGTACCCGAAGTCTGAAACAACAAGGTTGCAAAATTCACATGATCCCTTCAACCTACCAATGACTTTCTCAATTGGATCACTCGCCCAATGAACCATTATAACAGAGATATCCCTGGACCTGATCCAAATTTACATCTTTTATCAATAACTTCCTCAAGGTGTTTGACACAAACTAATTATTTGTCCAATCAAGCTGACTTATTAGAAAATATACGCGGTGATCTAGTATATAACAATGGGGCATGGAGATGTGAAAGGAATAGGGTATACCGCCACTGAACCTAAAGGTAGGTCCGTTCAGTAGGCAATCCCACTAATCTACTCCGTGATCCCATACAACTCTTAATGAACCCATAAACACCAAGGCTCAGTCTAAGATCAAGAAGAAAACTCTATAATCTGTGTAGATCCTTTGTCAACTCTGTTCTATCTAAAATCTAACCCGAATAGGTAACTCTCTATGTAGTATATTGAATTAAATCAGAAGTCTGAGGTCGAATCTTGACACTACTATACCCATTAATTGATGATCTGTAATATGTACCGTACAAAGCCTCAAATGGTGCCATTTGGATGCTGGAATGATAGTTGTTATTATAGGAGAACTCTTTTAGAGCCAAATGCTGATCCAGCAAATGCCAAAATTAAAATACAAACTCGAAACATATCCTGGAGTACTTGGATGATCTAGTCAGACAGACCATTTGTTTGTGGGTGAAAAGTCATACTCAGAGCTACCTCTGTACCCATCTCACGATGCACAGTCCTCGAGAACTGTAAAGTAAACTATATACCCTATCTGATATAATAGAAGTTGTCACCCCATGCGGATGAAGAATCTCCCTAACATACAAAGCAAGTCTTTCTGCACCCCTAAGAAGATGAAGTCCGTAGAAAGTGAATGGATTTGGTAAATCAATCCACGATGACCAATATACAATCACAACCTATGGAGGTATGATGGAGTTCATGTAAAGCAATGATAATACGCTCCCACTTCCACTCAGTAATAGTTAGCCGCTGCAACATACTACCTGGACTGCCATGCTCGAACTTCACCTGCTGGTAGTTCAAGCATCGGGAAACAAACCCTGAATGGCACCATCTAAAACACTAGAATAACAATTGTCATCATGTAAAGCTTTTCAAGACCAAATGTCAACCTCAACCATTACCAATTGAGGACATAAGATCACGATGTATCTTAAGGTGTTCAAATAATCTGCCCGAGATTGCTGTCAGTCTGTAGATGGAAAACCAGTACGGTACTGTCCTGAGTGAATCAAGAAGTGAATCGGGTGTTGCCTTTTTCTGAAATGATAGAAACTGGTACCTCAAAAAAACAAAAGACCTCCCAAACATGAAGGTAGTAAAGCCCTGTACACATATCTACTATGCCTAAGTGTATGGAATATATGGTATAATGGGCCTCACAAGGAATGGTCAGTAAAATCATCATCTCGTGAACTGCAAGGACCAAAACCTATCCATAACGTACCTTTAAAAAATAATGAACCACTACAGGAGAGACCTAAAACTAAATCTCCTCGGGTATAATTGAATAACAACATCATGAAAACGTAACAGACACCAACTAGCTAGCCAAAAACATTAGGTACCCCAAATGGTAGCTGACATTGCCTGTAAAGCCAACCTTATTTTGGGCCTGAAACTGAAACCAAAGCGACCATCTGGGACTATATCATCAGCATCAATCCACCAATCTGTAATCAACCGGGAATTGACCTGAAATAACATACAAAACACAAGGAAATGATCACCTCATGGTACTCTGTCATTCTACTCACACGCTGATAGGAACCTCAATTACGATTGTAAACTCAATTGTCGTCGTCTTATATCAAAATGGTGTAGCAGGCCAAGCCATTGTGCTATCCAAAAGCCAAATACCCCAAACACATGATCATCCCAAACCAAGAACAGGGATGAACTCCAACTACTCGTAACCTTTTAAAGTTAAGTACCCCTAACTCAGAACCTAAAAGCCTCACGACTTTCATATAAAGAACACAGTCATGAAACTGGATCACAAACCCCTTATAAACCAATTACTAGTCCAAAGACAAGTAATTAAAGCAGAAATTAACCCAGGTCCATTCAAGATTATCAAACCTACACGATCTCATCAACTGGCTAAGACTAGAAATGGATCACATAACTACATATAGGAAATCCTATGGAATACTAAAACCTCGATCCACTATTAAAGGAGCACTACAACCTACTAGAATAGTTGGCCTGCTACTATAAAGACTAACCATAAGCAAACACGACCGAGGGAATCCAAGAGATAATAGCCAACCCCATTTAAACCTGACACGGGCAAAGGATAAAGGTAACACCCTGGCAAGCAATCCAGAATCGAAGAAAATAAACAGATAGTGCGAGTCATTTACTCATAAAAACTACTCGTCTAGTTCTCTAGAACCAACCAATGGAAGTCACGGATAGCGCCGGTCACAACCTAGAGCTACTGAACAACTCATAATTGGGAAAACTCACCATAGGATAACAGGGCATCTAGCCACAAGAATGAAAAAACTGCAAACCCATAATGCTAATAAGAACCCCTAAAGGACTAACTGATTGACATGAACGTAGGAAAAATCTCAATCGGCAAGGGCCTAAGGGCCCCAATAAACCTGCCAAGATACACTGGTCACAACTATAGTATAATCACAATATAATAATCCTTTATCTATGGAAAATTAGGTAACCTTCCATGCCCGATAAAATTACTAAGGCCACCTATCACAGAAGGCCCACATCAGCTATCTCACAACATCTACAGGATAAACTAGCTAAACCACTCGAATACCTCACTAAGATCCACCATTAAAAGTTCCTCCTCATATACAGAAAAACAAAAGGACCCTAAGAACAATAGCCATCACTCAGGGTAGGACAAGGTAAGGGTGCTCAAATCTCAGCTGGGATATAGTAAGGCTCGTCTAAATAAGGGGTCTCAGCCCCTGAACCATAGGACCACATCCTAATAAGAAATCATAGGCACCAATCTAGGCTAATAGACAAGACTCAACTCACCAATCAAAATCACAACCCAGGTGCCACTGAAGAACTATATAAAAGAGCGCAATGAAAAAATGGGTCTAAAAGCATGGTCTAAACCCATTCTATGACAAAACATTAGCAAGGGTAAAGTCACTAAGTTAAAAAAAAATAAAGCCATCAAAAAATAAGTTAGAGTCACACCCAGGTCAGCATAAGCAACCTAGGCATGGAGTAAAATAAAATTGCATCATAACTAGAGATTAAAAGTAGCTCAACCGAAAAACCCAACCCAAGCCCACAAACTAAAAAAATGGAGAACCATTATTCTATTGACCAGCCTAGCTAAGGTATCCATAATCGAGGCACTCTCTGGATTAAAAATCAAGCCCCCTACAAGTATACAAGAACTACTAATACCACCATACTCCCTAACTGACTGTTGAGGTGAGGTTGCAATCATAGTCGACTATATGGACCAACGTTGCGGACACTCTCTAGCCCAATAGCCTAGCTTACCACTCTCATAAAAGCCTCACTCCATCTCTGACTGGGATAATAAATAAACTACTATGGCCACTACGGCCTTGGGCACCTAAAGATGTGCCACTGACGGTGTGGCTGCTCTAAGTACCTGAGCATCTGTCGGCTGATTGAGAAAAAATCTAAATAGATAGACTGTTATAACTTAACTGGATCTGCTGCAATCGCCAAAATATCTATCTATCGTACCTTTCGCTCATAAATCAAGTACTAGTGGAATTATTCTAAAAAATCAAATAGAGAGCTTGATGGTCCGGACCCAAACTCTGTCTACTTTGCCTAGGCTGCTATAACAAAAGAACCCCGGGAAGGGGAAATTCATGGACGCATAACTAAACCCACCATATATAATAAACCCCTAGGGTTCTCATCCCTCAGATTACGAGATAGATCACAACCAACCCTCATCATCTGATAGACTTCCTGACCACCAGCCCTATAGGTCTCACAGCAAGCCTCTTCAAGGGCCACCAACGGTCTGAAGATCTATCCAAGAATATACCCTGCTACTACCAAGTGCTCTTTCATCATACAGAGTGTCCAAACTAATTCTCTGAAGAAATCTGATATCCTTCCATATCTTGTAGCATATAGTGTAGGGATATATATAGTCATACTGTTAAATGATGATGCATATTCACAAACGATCAAAGACCCCTGCTAGAGACCAATAACTAATCCTCAACTGATACTCCTCTTAACACACCCACTAATACTTCTGAATGAATCCTGGCGCTCTAGGAATTGGCATAATAGTAACCCCTGCTGGATTCCAAGTTACTCCCAAACTTTGTTTCTGATGATATGGTCTTCTGGCACTCTCTTCTAATTTTGAAACTCCTGTAATGCATAGAGAATCTTATGTGTGCCTACCGAAGCTCTTACTAGTTAGAAAAAGTAGTGTCGAGTAAAGCAATAGGAAACCCAATGACCATACAACTCACATAAGGTGTCAAGAAGTGAGAGTCTTTCCAAAAGAGTGCCCTATAGCCTCCGAAAGATAAGATATAGATGTCTACATATCGATCCACGGGATTTTACACAACACTTGCTCCTACAGTAGAGACACCAATGAACCAAAAACTCTAATAACCTTAGTTACAACCCAAAAATTAAGTTGTAATGACGTTTACATCTCACCTATAGACAAGCCTAATTCTAGCCTAGATAAGTAGTGGTGGGTCAGTACCAAAATCCAAAAGAAAAGGGAGGCAGATGATGAGAAGAAGAGCATGAAAATACATAACCGAAAATAACTTGCCAGAACATGTTATCGTGGTTTTAGAGCACCTATATACATAAAGGTACAAAATACAACCTATAATGGGGTAAAACTACAATATAACTATCCAGACTCCAACTGGAACAACTATGAAGATAAAAGGAAGACCGACCAACATGAATGCCAACTGCACACGGTACCTCTTGAATAGCCCCAAGCTAGTCCACACGATCGCGTCCATCCTGATCACTCATACTAAGACTGCATCATAAAAAGATGTAAAAATGTAGCATGAGTACCAAAAACAATGGATACCCAATAGGCATCATAGGTCGACCAAGAAAAATTAAGCATAAGCAAGGTACAGAACGATAAAAAACAATTAAGGTAGTGGAACATAATGTACTATAGATAAGGGGCAACTGTAGCAATAGCTAGTAAGTGTGATGGAGGATCAACTATCAGTTTGTATGGTATTAGCTAATAAGGATGAAGGAAAGTCACTATTAGGGTACCACATATAAAACTATTATGGTACCACATATAAAACCTGGGCTACAAGAAAATCATGACCAAACGTGACACGCACCTGGAGCTCCAAAATAACTAGCACAAGAATGTACCAATAAGATATTACAAAACCATTAACTAGATAAGACAATAGTAAATACAACAAATACATAAATAGTATCTAATAGAGTAAAAAAGGGACAAACAAATATACTAGTAAACTAACTCGGCCGTACCCCATTCTACTGGTAGGTAAAACCAAGCAACTAACTCACCCAACAATTACTCCCCCGTAAGTCCTGAAGAGTACAAGTTAATGCATAGAGATGCAACGTAAATGATGCTGAAAAAGTACATCAGTATCGGCGTGCTCCCTCTATGGGATACTCCCAAACCAAGAGAGACCCATGGAGGAGTCGAATCGTATACCACATAAATAAGTTCCAGTATTCTCCCTCTCTGGGATACCCTAAATCAAGAGGGACCCAAAAAGGATGAACATCATACAACATAAATAAGTGTCGGTATGCAACCTCCCCGTTACAAGACTCTTCCAGGAGCGGAACCATGTAAGATTGCCCGTCTACTTTCCCCTCCTATTCATGTATACCCTTCTCCAAGATGTAACTCATACCTAGCAGTAATATCTCAGGCATAGCCACCTAGTATCAGTGGGTCCATTGAGGGATCTAATCTTATGTACCAAATCCCCATAAAAAGCCAATTAGTGTCATAGTCATCGAGTCCAAAAAGGAAAAACTTAGGCTCTTTCCGTATATCATATCCTAGTGGAAACTCAGTCTAGCCATATAGGCCAAATCCAAATCTCGGTAAGACCCAACTTTCTCCATGTAATCAATTTTAGAAATCATAGTGATAGTGATAAAATAGCCTCCGATGGTGTGAGAAAATAGCTTCATACTGTTCATGAGCATTATCGTGAAGGATAAAGTATAGATGAAATCCGTTTTCAATATAAGCATAGAAGTACCTGTCAAGGTACAATACCATCATTTAAGGCTGCTAACTATCCAGCAAAGCAATATTTGTCTATCTATAAGCAAGTGTCTACGCATGGCCTAATCATATGCAACACCTCTGGTAGAATATAGACTAACTAGTTTATAGCCAAGTGACCACACACGTCCTTCTCATATGCAAAACCTCAGGTAGAACACAAAATAATCAGCCTACCTAGATAGGCTCTAAAGCCACCATCCTAGATCAGGGGATAGCTACAAACCTCTAACCACTAGTATAATCCCCTACCAACCAGTCGTCTTTCAAGAGTCATCGTATATACAATAAGCACAAAAATTTATACTCCTCCCCCAACCATACTATGCTACATAGTCGGTGTGAGACAAACGAGTAGGGTAGTGTAGCCCTAGGGTAAATAACCAAGAAACAAGACAGCTATATAGGCCATAGGCTAGAAGAATAATCACATCGGGGCATGACTAGTAATCTCAGCCCTGAGATAGCGTGTTATAATATATATACTACATTACACCTAGTCTGAAGAAAATAGTTGTTGCCTACCTGGATTCTTGAGATATCCTCGAGAAGGGTGCCTAAATATCCAAAGAATCACATTTGAAGCTTGAATTTTCATGGGGCCAGGTTAAATTTGACCCACGTGTCAAGACGAGTAAAACAAGACTCGTATTGTTAAATAAGTGGCGAGGTCAAAATCCAAACTAAAAATGGATTCGTAAACCCTAATGGCTTGAAAAACTAAAATATTTATACCAATATGTAGAGCATGGATCATACATTATATGGTAAAAAATAGGGCTCAAACTCAAGGTAGGAATCGAAGATATAAGTCAAAAAGTTCATTTACTATAAAAAACTTTATTACAATTGAAAAAACAAAGAATTACCTATTAGAATTGATCGTTAACCACTGTATTGAGTTTCTACTAATTAAATCTTGTAGAAGTACCTTCAAAGGAGATTTATGGAGCTCCAAAGATCAGTAACAAATGGAGAACATTAAGAAAATTTTAAGAAACTTCATGCTAAAGCTTTTACAGAAAAGTCCATTAAGTGTCGCTTTATCGGCTAAAGTGGTTGATTTATCAGTTGGCCAATTTATTGATCATATGGCTAAATTTATTGGCCACGCGGCTACTTTGATAGATTTTCCATAAAGTGCCACGAAAACACACGAAATAGAAACAGAGTCTGATTCCAACACTACATATATGAAATCTTTATATAATCGACATTCTAGACTCAACAAGAATCAATGAAAAGGAGATTCAAGATCGTATATGCTGAGTAAGGCCCAAAGAAGCTATAATTATAAATAAATTAAGCTATAAAACTTCCAGGGAACCAACCTACCGATCCCAGCAAGTCATAAATAATTTGGGGAAGTTAAGAGAACATTCTAAACGTAGAGAAATCACGGGAATTATGGAAACATCCCTAAGGTCCATTACAAAAAGAAAGAAAGTTAATGATAACGCCTGAGAAACCATCATACTATCAAGGCCTTTTATAAGGATTCAAGCTCGGGACCTCCAACAAATCCAAGCTTTTTTCAAGAACAAAAATATGTTGGAGGTCATTGAAGAGCCACATGGTGTGATTTATAGTGTTTGGAGACTTGCTAAAGGAAGAGGAATCTCCAAGAAATTGGAAATATTCAACCCACCATGAGCACACGGCTTAAGGAGAATTGTTGGAGAAATGTAGCTACTTTTAAAAATGTGGCTACATTTTAAATGCCTCCTTGAGGGGCTAAGTTTGTAGCAAGCCTAAACTATATAAGGCCTACTTGGTCTTTATTTTTCACTTAGCTTACTTTGGATAACGATTATCTCACATTTTTAAATTCTTTATTTGGAGTTTAATAGTTAGCTTAGATTCCAATCTAATCAATTTAGGATTCTCATTAGTTTTCACGTAATCGTATTTGAGCGGATTAAGGTGGTTAATTCTTTATTTCTTGTAGAGCATTTTTCTTGAATGATCATTCGAATCTTCCATTTGATGGTGAATCAATTGGAGTTTTAGTGTCAATTGAGTTGGATTGTCTTTCATTTTTTATTTGCAATTTTATTCTTCTTCATTTTTGAATTCATGGACCTTATCAAGGGCCGTATCATTTGGTATCAGAGCCTAGACTCGTAATTCGATTCACCAAATTACAATCATAGGTTGTAAATTGAAAAACTATAAAAATTTTGAAAATCCAAAAAATCATAAATCAAAATGGCTCAATTTGTGTTTTTTTTTTAAAGATTTTTATTATTAGGAACTGTTCTCCTAGTAATTTGGTTCGTAGGCATCGAATTTGAGTTGAATTGTGACTTACACCATTGTTGACATTTTTGAGCTCAAGAAATTTTGAAAATTCTGGAAAAATTGGTTTGATTTGGATCTACAAGGTGTTTCAATCTTCAAGTCAAGTTTCAAGGACTTCAAATATGAAGTCTCAGCTAAATCAGAGTAGATTTGAGGTATTTCTGAAATTTAGGTTGTTTTGGTGTTCATCTTTTAATCATAAATTTGAGTTCAGATTTGGACAGATTTGGTTATTCTTGCTTGTTAAAACTTGTAGATTCATGTTCCCTATAGCTCAAGGATTGTGGGAATCAAATTTAGGAACAATTTAGTAAGATTTGAGGTGGTTTGAAGCTTGAATACCATTATTCTTAAGTGTTCTTGGCTTGAAGCAAGGTTTGAACAACTTGTTACGATTCGAGCTGAATTTGTTGTTGAAAAATGGTGGAAATCATTCACCAAGGGTTGATAAACTAGTGTCTAAAAGCTGGTGCAATCCGAGTTGATTGAAGTGTAGTTGGAAAGTTGAAGTTCATAGTGTTCATCATCTTCATATGAACATTCAAGTGAGGAAGATGAATAAAAAGTACGTTTGATTCGAATTTCCTTCATAAACTTTGGAATTTGTTATTTGAGCTATTGGAATTGAAGTCTACAAGTCATTAGGGACCTCAAAAACATTTTTCATCCAAATCTAGAGTGATTTGGATGACTTGAGTTTTTAATTGTTCATAGTGTTCTTGGGAGATATTCATAGCTTGTTGATTGT
>JBDJHY010172215.1:0-12305 GCA_039654485.1 Withania somnifera
ATCTCTTATGTCCATTAGTGCATTTTCTATTACCTTCTTCATTTCCGCAAAAAAATGTCAAAAGACCACACCCACTATTCAACCCCCCCCCCTTCTACTGTGTGTATCCGCTCTACATATTTGAGCAAAGACAAGCAACTCTAATATTGTCAATTCCATTTAATGTTCATTTACCATTATCTAATATGAATATTATTTTGGAATTCACGGTATATAGAAGGCAACATGAAGTCATGGGATAGCATTGCAAATCTGAAGTGCCAAATCTATCAGTAGCATCCTTTTTTACCATACACCCCATGTATTCTAACAACAACAACAACATACCAGTGAACTTCCCACAAAGTGGGGTATGCAGATTTTATCCCTGTCTCGTGGAGGTAGAGAGGTTGTTTCTGAAAGACCCTCCAAACTCATATATTCTAGAGTTCTTGTAGTAATAGAACTCCCTTTTTGGTTGGATTCAACATTCTTATGCTACCTGATAATCACTCAGAAGTTTATTATATTGGGAAGCATAAGCTGGGTGAACTTCTGTCCAACACTTTCTCATTGTTTAATTAGCTAATAATTAGTTTAAGCAGGCAATATTCCTCCTTTAACAACAGAATCTTCTTTGGAAAGAAAGCATTGGAGTATCTCTTTTTCCTCCTAAAAAGGAATTCCTTACCACACGATAGCCATAGTTCATATAGCCCTGCGTTAAAGTAAGCCACATTATTACCCTTAGTAGAAGGTTGAGTAGGAGAAAGCCTCTCAATCCCAATTATATAAAAAGGGCGGCCCGATGCACTAAGGCTCCCCCAATGAGCAGGGTCCGTATAAGGGTCGGACCACTAGGGTCTATTGTACGAAAACTTACAATGCATTTCTACAAGAGATTGTTTCCACGGCTTGAACCCATGAGAATTGATAAATATGGACTTTTGGGTCCGACAGAACTTCATGAGAGGAGTATTCTCAACGAAACCACAACTCATTCCCACAACCAACTTTATGATAACAGTTGAGTATGACGGGTATAATAGGGACATGAATAAGTGGCCTAAGTATTGATCTAACATTCATCTTCCTAGGATTATAATCTTCTACCTGTAAAAGATCCGATACTAATCACTGCTGATAAGAACAACAATGAAGAATTTGCTAAACAACATGAATAAATTACTTTCAGTAAATTAATAGACACTGACAGGGCAATCTAACTCACTTCCACCTGTAAGCACATACAGCAGAGATGTACAATACATGCTAGATAGATACAATATCAACTTTTAGGGGAAAAAAAAAACAAGGTAATTGTAGGTTGTTAAGATCATTAATTCTTTGGAAAATAACTCAAAGTCATAAAAAAATGAAGTGCCAGGATCGTTACTGTAAGAAACACACACTCACCATAATTCATAAGAATATATAGCAAAAAGAACTTCAACTGAAAAAGACAAGTAACCAAAGGAACAACTACTAGACAAAATGAAGTCCATAACCGAAAGGTCAATGCAGAAGGTTAGAAACTATAGGTTATCGAATCAAGGGAAGCAAGATTTGCAAAAATGTTTAACATATTACACATTTGCAAAGAGATATCTGACTGGAAACTAAATGACTATGAAACCACCCTAACCAGGTCACACTAGATACAACATGAACTCATACACTCAATTTGCTCCGCTAACTTTGAGTACGACCGTTAGGCAGGAACCAGCAGTTCAATTTATCGTAGTACAATTTAAGAAATTCTGCTCAGCCAGATAACAAGTTCCATTGGGAATATTCTTTTTCATTGTATTTTGATTATCAATAAATTAAGCATAATTACTGTCCTATTTGACACGATTGCTTACAGTGGAAAAATCAAGCATTCAACTGACATGCAGCATCGTTTGGCACCTTAATTTTAAAATTATTTTACATTTTCTCATGGACTCTGACTCTATCTTAAGATGTCAAATTTAGGCAAAAGAGTACCCAAACTGAAACTGCACTGAACTCTAATTAACTTTTCTCTCCTTTGATGAGGCTAACAACCTGAATTCTACCTCACAAAAAGCCTAACAACTTAAATCAATTCACATTGACTTGTATCTCGACTGTATTCATAACCATATGCTTGATTTTAATATTTTTTTCCTCAAGTTACTTAACGATTTTCTCTCAGTCCCTCCCTGCTACTCGTCCATCTATTGCTTCTTCTTTCAGCTTTATCCTTCCCAAGCAATGTTGTTCATACTCTTCAAACATATCGACCGGTGTGTCGGATACACCAAAAGTAGTGCATTTTTGGAGGATTCAACACGAGCGCGGTAATGTTTTTCGAGTCCGACTGTTCCCAAGTACCCCTTTTTTATATTGTTTGAATCTTGTTCTAAGTGTCGCTTCTTATTTGCCTAAACTTTTCAGGTACATAGCATAACAAAATTTTTCTTACGAAGGACCATGTCCATTTAAGGAAATCCAATCCACTACCCTAACGTATCAAAAGAAGAAAAGGCAATCTACTCTGCCACTTAGTCAACTTATTTTCCATGCATAACCATGGTCATCTTTTCTGCATCTTTACAAATTGTTAAGAATATAATTAAGTGAATAAAAGTTTGCTCTTTCTAATAGAATAAGCTTTTCCAGGAGATGGTCATGCTTTTCATCACAAAAAATTCTCAGAAGTAACAGAACTTGTTTCGTTTAGGTACTTCTTGAATTTCAGGCAAAACACCCCATGGATTCAGTTTCTATCCTAATATCACTTACTTCAGACTTGACGGAAAACTGAAAAAGCAATATGGAAAGATAAGCTGTTGATAAAAGCCAGTGATAAGAAACTGATTTTTCCAGAGGCTGCTTGAACAGATACAGGACAAGCACAAGATATTGGGTGTTTGCAATCTGTTTGAGATCTGCTATCTCACCACATTTTCAGAAAGAACTATCACATGTCCGGAAGCAAAGTACAGCCCTAAGAATCATGTTATCCGATTAAAACGTCCACCAGTCTAAACTCGGGCAAAGGCAACTTTTATTTCCTACTATGGTGTCTGCAGCATAACTTTCATACTCATTGATTTAGTCAATACGGAGGATTCATAGAGCTGATGCCAAATAGTTTCGTATTGAGGCATAATTGATCTATCGATTCTTTAGTCAAATAAGCAACCCACCATCACCTCTACAACTATAAGCTAACCAATCAGCATAAAACAATCACATTGTTTATTAAAGACAAAATTTCATTCTTTTTTCCTAAAAACGAAAAATCTTTGTGGAGCCAACTCTTTGGGCCAACTGCAGCCTTTGAAACTCGGGGATGATTAGGCCCGCCCTCAATCCTTTTCCACTTAATTACAACAACAACAGACCCAATGTAACCCCACAAGTGAAGTCTAAGGAGGGTAAGATGTACCCCGCCTTACGCCTACCTTTATGGGGTAGAGATATTGTTTCTGATTGATCCACGACAACCCTCTTCTCTTATCCGGGCATGGAACTGGCAATGTAAACAGGCACACACAGGCCAAGTTCCTTCTCCACTTAGATAATGGACTTATTTCGTTGGGGACAAGGCTTGCACTTGTGACATAAGACACAAGTCTCTCAACATTTTCCAATTGAGCAAACTCGTGGGGGCGATTTCAATTAAATAGTGCTAATGTCTCCCAAAACCTAATTCATCAAAAAGCTAGTTCTCAAACATCACTAACTAGTTAGGATATGAATCCTCAAAGTCCTTGAGAAGGATTACCAGGAAGGCAAAGCAAAAGAGAAAAAAACAACAAAGCAACCAACTTTACAGTAAATCCCTTAAAGAAAAACTTACACCATATAAATCTATAACCAATTCTTTTTTCCCACACCACCCCATCATGAGGATCTACTTACCTTCTCGGACCCTCGAGCTACGGGTTGATGAAGATGCTCAACCACTAGAACGAGCCTCATTTGCCACTCTATAACCAATTGGGTATAACTAAAAATTGATAAAAACAAATAATTTCACAAAAAAATACAATAAAAGCAACCAACTTTACAACAAGTTCAAATCTCAAACAGCAAAACTTACACACATATAACTCTATAACCATTTGAGCAGTAACAACAACAACAAACCTAGTATATTTCCACAAAGTGAGGTCTGGGAAGAGTAGAACGTATGCAGCTCGTACTACCTCTACCTCAAAGATGAGGTAGAGCAGTTGTATCCAATATACAAGATAACAGATAGTATCAGAAACTCAATAACCATTCGAGCATAAATAAAAATTGGTAAAAACAAATAATTTCACCAACAATTACATACACACACAATAAAGCAATCAACTTTACAGCAAATGCAAATCCATTACAAGAAAACTTACACACATATAGCTCTATAACCATTTGAATATCAATAAAAATTGATAAAAACAAATATTTTCACCAAGAATTACAACAAAAACAAATAAAAGAACCAACTTTACAACAAATGCAAATCCCATACAACAAAACTTGCATCTAACACTAAAACCATTTGAGCATAACTAAAAATTGGTAAAAACAAATAATTTCACCAAGAATTACACACACACACACACAACACAATACAACCATTTGGGCATACCTAAAAATTGGAAAAAACAAATAATTTCCAACAAAAACAAATAAAAGCAACCAACTTTACAACAAAAGCAAATCCCTTACAACAAAACTTACACACATATAACTCTATAACCGTTTGGGCATAACTAAAAATTGGTAAAAACAAATCATTTCACCAAGAGTTACAATAAAAGCAGCCAACTTTACAACAAATGCAAATCCCTTACCACAGAACTTACACACATAAGGGTCTATAACCATTTGGGCATAACTAAAAATTGGAAAAACAAATAATTTTACCAAGAATTACAGGAAAAAAAAAAAAGCAACCAACTTTACAACAAAGCTTCACCATATAACTCTACAACCAATTGGGTATAACTAAAACTTGGTTAAAAGAAAAAATCAACAAGAATTATTTTTTTTAAAAAAAGGAGCAAGGAAAGTACCATTTTCTTTGGATCCAGCACAACCCATTTTCAAGAATCGCCTAGAATCTTTATTGAGACAGAAATTGAAGAGGGGAAATGACTTAATAAATTTTATGTGTGGGAAAGTTATGTGTTTGTGTATATAGAGAGTAATCAAATGGGAATTTTTGAGCTGGTTTTTGATTCTTTTGAGAACTGTTTTTGCGTGCTCACCACTTTCAGTGACAGCTATACATTATATGTGTGTATATATATTTAAGATAAATTACATAAATATTTAAATATTTATATTTTATTTTATTATTTTTAAAAATTATGAAGTATATTAATTTTTAAGTGTGATATATATATGAAGTTATGATACATAATCCATGAATTCATGATGCATTATGTGTACTGTGACTACATGATGTAGTATTTATTTAACTAAAATGATTTAACATGTATCCATTATCGAGATCCTCCATATGTTTGAAAGGTATCTGAAGTTATGTATCAAATTTGGTTGACGAACATAGTTTATGTGCTGCTAATATAGCGGCTTGTTAAGCATTTGACAAACCCACACCAGCCATTTCAAATAGGATTTATCCCCCGGACACACTAGCAATTTAACCTCCGTAAGGTTTTCTTTTCCTCTTTCCTTTCTTACTTCTGTAGATTTTTCGATAGTAAAAATATATGTCAAAACATGCTCAAGTTATGTATCGCGATACTTCATATGTATCCCGACCCTCTATATGTATTGGGCATAAAAAGTGACACGAAACGTAATTTTAAAAATTAATAATATGAGAAATAATTGATTCCTATATAATAATGTATTTTATATAATTTACCCTATATATATTTACTAGCGACAATTTTCTTTCCTCTTTTTTTTTATTTTTTTTTTAAAAAGTCTAATATTTATAATAAAGTCTGATTAAATCTGAATTCACTGGAGGCAGTCAGAGGGTTAATCCTATGAAGCAACGACTTTAGGCCCCATATTTTTGTAGCCCCATTTTATTCACTTGGTATTTGATACTTATATTAAATATTAAAATACCTAAATAATTTAATTTCAGCCATAAGGCTAATTAAAACGGGAATCATTTCTTAGCAAGATTTTTTTTTTCATTCGAAGACTTAAACCTAAAATCTCTAAGTTATAATTTTTTTTTCTACTTCTTTCTATTCAGGTTTCAAACATTGCAATAAATAGATGTATTAAATAATCAAAAAAAATATTTTAAAATTAAGTTATCAATTTTTGAATCATATTTTATTACTTAAGATTAACAATATCTCAAAGAGCTCAAAAAAAAATTTTTAATTTTTTTTTTCTAAGGAAATAAGGCTCCTTATTAAAGTATGGCTCTAGCTCATCAATTTTATTTAGTCACTCTTAAAATTCATATAGATTTCTACATTGCAAGATTCATTTATGGGGTAGCGCTTCTGATAATCGCGTTAGGCCTCACTAAATTTAAATTCTCGTAAGATTTTCTAAAACATAAGTTTTTGAAGATGACACTCTCAACATTTGCTTTGAAAAGTTAGTCCTTAGAAAGGATAAAGTTATAAGTGGTATATGCAAATTTACGAAAATTTAATAATTTTTATAAACTTTGTATAATTAGAATACTTATTAAATATTTATAGTTTGATTATTAATTTAGTAATTATCATATATTAATTTAAAAATATTATAAAATTTCATCAATTTTAATTTTAAATTCCCTTTTTAATTCTCTAGAAAATTGCAATTCCATGCAACTTTCCTTTCAAGAATTGCCAACCTTTTGCTTTCAATTAATTATGGATGGTGATAGGCACTTATTATCTTATCAATTCTATTGAAAAGTCAAAGCTATTCACAATTATGGGTGTGTTTGTTATAGAGAAAAATGTTTTATATATTTTACTTACTTAATATTAAAATATTAAAAAATAAAAAAAAAGTTCATTTATTTTTTTAATATAATATTTTCATGAAAATTTGTTGTAGGCCAAGGTTGATAGATTAGTTGCTCGATTAATTCAAATTTATATTACATAAATTTAATAATAATAAAAAATATCAATATAATTTAAATAGGAGGAAATAGTAAGTAAATATAATATCTTCATGTGTGTGAGGGAGCATGGGCGGATCTACGAGGAAGTTCTGGGCACTCGACCCTCCTCGATAAAAAATTATACTGTGTATATATAGGATAGAATTTCTTATATTTAAGTATATATATTATATTTGGATTTCCTAAATCAGAAATAAAAAATAGGTGAGCAATGCTAGGCCATCCTAACGACCCCAACGTTCCACTAATTTTTTTCCCATTAATCTCTATAAAAAAAACATGCATTTTAGCTACGCGAAAATCCTAACTATATGGTACTAAAATCAATTTTCCCACATTTTTCTATCCACAGTAGCTATTATAATTAGTCATGTTAGTTTCAAGTATTTTATATCTATAGATTATGTACTATTACATATCTTGAAATTTGTTTTTATTGGCTTATTCGTGCGTTTTTATATTTTTATCTTTTGAATTCCTTGAAAATTTTAAATGTGTCACGGTCAGGGAATAATATACAAAATAAATATAAGTAACATCTATTAACAATAAAATATTTGGTATTCATTTGTATTTAGTAATGTCACATATATCGCGACTACACAATGTATTATGTATCTAACCATATAGTTGAATGACTTAAATATATGTATGTATCTAGAGGGTTGTTTGAGCTCTATATCGCGCCCAAATTAAGTATTGTGATCCTTCATATGTATCTGGAGGGTTTCTTGAGTCATGTATCGCGTTCAAATTATGTATCGTGACCTTCAATATGTATCAAGATCCTCTGTATGTATCACACATAAAAAAATCAATATGAAAAGTAATTTCAGAAACTAGTAGTATAAGGAATAATTGGCTCATATTATAATGTGTTTTATGTAATTACCCTTTTTTTTGTACTTATTATATTGTTTGTTGTTGACACTATTTTAATTTTCTCTATTATGTTTTTGTACACGTTTTGCCATGCTATAATTGATCTGAGGTCTATCGAAAACAACCTCTTTACATTCACAAGATAGACGTAAGATCTGCCTACACGTCACTCTCCTAGGACCTTAGCCCATACTTGTGTGATTACACTAGGGGTGGTAAACTACATAAAACACACCATTATAGGAGTCAATTACTCCTCTATCACTAGTTTCCGAAATGCTTCATATCACCTTTTTTATGCGCGATATATAACTTGGGTCGCGATGCATAACTGGGGTGCGATAGATAACTCAAAAAACCCTCCAAATTCATACTGAAAGTCGCGATACATAACTTGGGCGCGATGCATAATTCATGTAACCCCTCCAGGTACATACAAATACATGCTAAATCATCCAGATTCATGATTAGACACGCAATACATTATGTAGTCGTAATACATGCGATGTATCATGAGTTATGTATTACGATCAAAATATCGCGCTTAAAAAAATTGTTATATTCCATAACTTTTTTTAAAGTAATGAAACAAAATACAAATATGGTACGGATATTTGATTAATTATGTAATTTTATCCATTACACCATCTATACTATTGTTGTTATCATAGTTAATCATGGAGAAAAATATTGCTCTATTTAAGTCACAATAATTTTTACTTTAATCCGGTAATTAAGATAAATATTCCCCATATTGAATCATGATATACATATAAATACACATCCCCTCAACTTCTTAACTAAGATATTATCATTCAAATTCTCATGGCCAATATAGTTCATTAACTTTTCGTATCGATTTGTTTGTTAGGTTTAATAAACTTAGTTGAGCCGAGAGTCTTTTGGAAGCAGCCTCTATACGTAACTTTTAGGTAGTGGTATGCATATATTCTACCCTCCCCAGTCTCCATTTTGTGAGAATAGACGGGGTATGTTGTTATTGTTTAATTAGATTTAGTTGTATGTGTTTTATGTCATGTTCAACTACACCGTTTCAAATTTAATAAATGTTTTCAAATTGCACTTTTTAAAATTTTTTATTTCGTGAATTGATTCATTATCTTAAAATATAATCTTTTTCTTTTCATTTTTCGAATCGTACACGTCTAATAAAAAAGTTATGTTCATTGTATTAATATATCAGATCGGCTAATACTTTCCTAGTTTATGATTGCAGTATATTTCACCAGGCTCAGTTTTTTGAAATTCAATCTTTTTCCTTTTTGGTCCGAGAGAATCGCTCTTATATTACGAGGTTTGTGCTCTTTCTTTCGTTGCTGACCTCAAGAAGTTTCAACATGCTGGAACTTCTTCGTTAAATTAGTAATACTCTACTGTTCAATTAGCAACCCGAAGAAAATGTCAGAAAAAACGATATAAATCCAATCTGATGAAATAGAAATAAAGAGATTAGACAAAACAATTAAATATCATTGAAAGAAGAAATCTAAATCTTTCTTGAACCAACATACAAATCGGTTGATTAATAATAGGTTTCAAATAATGAAATAAACCAAGAAAAAAATTATTAATGATAATAAATTACTTAATGTTGACCGTTGACTGAAGACTTGATTATTGATATATCGGTTGGTCCAGCACGATCATTTGACAGCAATCAGCGTAAAGCACACAAAATATAGATAGTAGCAAAAAGTTAGGAGTTATATAACGCCGCAAGCCCAGAATTAAAGTACCTAGATGTTTTTTGAGTTAAAACTTAAGGGAACAAAATTGTGAGATCCTAAAATCTTGAGATGACTCAAACTAACCGAGTCAAAGCGGATAATACCTTGACTGTTGGGTCTAGAGTCTAGACTTGTGATACTTCCTCATGAAACGAAACTAAAACTAAAAAAAAAACGAAACAAACATACTAGTATAGTCGCATAAATGGAGTCAGAGGAAGGTGATATCGCAACGAATATGTAAATTAAAGAAGAAATTAATTAGTGACCTATTCCTGGGCTAGGAACAGACTTGAGAATTCTATAAATGGTGTGTGAGTGACCCTTGTTGCTAGGTGTGGAATTTGGGATTGTGCCCTTAGGAAGGGCAATTTGATTTTGATACAATCTTTTGTCATCTATATTTGTATTTTTTTTCACTTCATGCAAGTTTAATAACTTTCTTGTATCTTGTGTTGTGGATATTAAAGGGACAAAGATCAATAATAATAAGAATATGAAGAGAAAAGTAGTATTAGAAGCCTTTGAAAAGTACATTGTTTGCTGTATGATATTTGGTTTTGTCAAGAAATGGTACAAAGGTTGTGCTATATTGCCTTTGTTTTGTATGGTTTCTTGGTGGTAAAGGAGAAGAAAGAAGAAGAAAATTGAGTAAGAGAAGGAGGAGGCAAAGTGAAAAGGGGAATGGTTTTGGCAAGTATTGGTTGATTATGATTGTGTGTATATATATTGTGACGCTCGTGATAGAGGGTAAGTCAACAGTAGCGTGTCAAAGAAAAAGACTTGCAGACTTCTAAGCTAGAAAAGCCTCTGAAGAAGGGGTGCATGTCACACACTTTTAGTCGAATCTCATATCAAAATGGGATGAAAATTAAAGTGAAGAGATTTACGAGGCATGACATAAGTTTACAGATGATGAGTGTATACACTTTTAGGCTTGATGATGACAATAACCCAAAATACAAATTCATAAGTTTTGTTGGGTTAGAATTGACAATACATGTTATGGGCTTGAACTCTAAGCTTGTGTGACATATATGGAGAATTCATAATCGAGAAAAGAATATTAGATGCTTAATCAAATATGTTTTTGGATTCGAACTTTGTGATCGGATAAATATTTTGTTGGAGAGTATATTAAATCTTTATTTGTAATCGGCATACTAGGTTTGAATTTGAATTAATCAGGTTAACGAGTTTCAGATATTGAATGATTTTTTTCCTAAAAAATAAAAAGAAGAAAAAAAAAAGAGATATTAAAAGCAAGCGTGATGGCTACGTACAAGAGGATTCAAGTTAGTTGGGCAACCTCAAATTCCAAGGTTTGTTTTGGAAATAGCTACCTTTTTTATTTAATTGTAAAGATAGTGACGGATTTAGAAATTTAATAAAGAAAATGTAATTTTTTTTCAATTGTGTTAATGGTGTTTAGAATTAAATATATATTCGTAATAACTAATATTTAATCTCTATAATATTCTACATAATGTTTCGATAAATGGTGTTCACTTGACCATCCTTTGTCAAAGGTGACTCCACCACTAAGTAAAAAGTATATGTAAACTACTAATTTTTCGAAAGTTTGACACCCCAGTTATCAATTGGTTTTTTTTTTTTTTTTATATATTTGAACTATCACTATCTATGTACTAAAATACACTTCGAAATTGATTAGATCGGTTATCAATTTTTTTTTTCTTTTTTAAACTATCACTATAACGAGAAGTGAAACATGACAAATAAAAATAAATGGAGAAAGAATATTAATATTGTTAAACTTGTACTAGTATTCAAGCTGCTTTTTATACTATGAGCCTAGTTTTGGTCTTGCAATCTTTTTCAAAACAATAATTAAAAGTCAACCTCAAACGTTAAATAATGATGACATGAAAGATTAAATATTCATATTGAAAATTGAATAATAAAATATTTACCGTTGTTGTCACGTTAAGTGATAATCCATATGGTTTAATAATTATTTTTTGTTATTTTATTTAATTAATCTCTTATTCCCAAGATCATTCTGACAGGCCATTTTGTTAGTGTTTCGTATTCATTTGGAATTTCGATTAATTTAAATTTGGGTGGTTTATGTAAGACTTATTGGAGAGAAAATATTTTTATGTCGAGTTTTTAAATATTGTGATATAGTCTATATTTACTTATCTACGAATGCATGTTGGATCTTTCTAAAATAATACTTCTTTAATATATTATTGAAGAGTTCGAATAACTTAGGTTCAACGAGTTCTTCTAATGGTTGTTTGTCTTTCTATTAACCAATACATATCATCGGTTCATCTAAACCAGATTTATAATGTAAACATTTACTTGGATGCAATGATTTATAAACCATGTATAAAATTCAGTATGATCTTTGAGCTGAAGGTCTATAAAAAAAAAACTATATATATGTAAGGTAAAAGAAAAGTCTACATAATCCCTACCCTCTCCGGATCTTATTTTGTGAGATATTAACTTTGGTAAAATTTGGGCTACATTCTTAATTTAAGACATTGATCCAAGTCAAAATTATGGGTCAGTACTCAGTAACATAAGATAAATCCTTCAAGTCCAGTAAATGGATTTTGAATGAAAATTACTTCCAGTTT
>JBDJHY010172235.1:0-12304 GCA_039654485.1 Withania somnifera
TCCGCTTTTAGGCTAAAACTTAAACAATTTCCACAAATTGGCATAACTTGCAAACGAAGCCTCCAAAACACAAAATTAAGGTCAATCCTGACTTTGTTTGGGATTCTAGAGCTAATGGAACTGTCGGAATTAGATTCCAAGGTCATCTTGAAGGAAAGTTGACTTTGGTCAACGAATACTTAACTTTAGGCTCTAAAATATGGAACTTGAGATATTTCTCAACCGAGTCGCCAGGGATCCGAACTATCGGTCCCAGAAAGTCATAAATGACTTTGGAAAACTATTGAAATGATCTAAGATGCAAGACATCAGGTATTTATCACAAATGACCATGAGGGTCATTACAATTGATTATGGAAAATTAACCAAGGTCGAAATTAATAACAAGTATTCCTTTCCAAGGAATGATAACCTGTTTGACCAGCTTTAAGGAGCTAGTCATTTTTTAAAGATAGAACTCATGTTTGATTGCCATCAATTTAATGTTAGAGAATGTGACATCCCAAAAACAGCCTCTAGAACTTGGTATGATCATGTTAAATTTATTGTTATGTATTTTGGTGTAACCAATGCTCCTACAACCATTATGGATCTAATACACAGGGTTTTAAGCTACTAATTATATTCATAGATGATATTCTAGTTTACTCCAGGAGTAAGGAAGATCATGCATACAATTTGAGGGTGATATTCCAAACCCTTCAGGATCAGCAGTTGTATGCCAATTTTTCTAACCATGAATTTTTGTTGAAGTCTGTTACATTTCTTAGGAATGTTGTTTCTAGTGAAGGAATTCAAGTAGATTCTCAAAAAATATAGGCAGTAAAGAACTAGCATAGAAACACCTCTCCTTTTGACATTCAATTTTTTGGAGTTTTGATGATTATTATAGAAGGTTTGTTGAAGTTTTTTCTTCCATTTTGTCTCCTTTGACCAGGATGACTTAGAATAAAGTGAACTTTCAGTGGTCTAAAAGTTGTAAGAAACACTTTTATATGTTAAAGGCTCGTTTGACCTTCGATCTTATGTCGACCTTACCATAGGGTGACTGTGATGCATCCCAAGTTTTACTCGAATGTGTGTTGATGTACAATGACAAGGTTATTAAATATGCCTCCAGATAACTCAAGATTCAAGAGAAGAATAATCCAAATCATGACCTTGAGTTGGCTGTAGTAATTTTGGCTTAAAGTTTGGAGGCACTATCTATATGGGATTTCATGTTGATATCTTTATAAATAGTTAAAATTTATAGTATGTTTTCAATAAAAAAAGATTCAAATTTGCATCAGATAAGATGACTTCATCTTTTGAAGAATTATGATATAATAGTGCTTTGCCTTTTGGGGTAAGGATAATGATGTAACATATTCTCAATGCAGGTTTTCCATGGGTAGTATGTCTCATGTAGAAGATAGCAAGAAGGAAATGGTTAAAGATGTTCATTGTCTTTCTCAGTTAGGTGTTCTTCTAATTGAGCATAATTATGGTGTCTTGAGTGCACATAATGCTTCAAAGTCTTCATTTCTTGTTATGATAAAAGAAGGACAAGACATAAGACTAGTGTTGCACCAGTAGAAAAGTCCAGTATAAAAGGAGAAAATTTAGGTTTTTTCCTAAGATAGAGATGGCATGCTCAAATATCAGGGAAAATTGTGTGTTCAGAATGTTGATGGAATGATAGATAAGATTTTTGAAAAGTCTCATGGTAGTAGATACAGTATTCCTCTCAGTGCAACGAAGACGTACCAATACTTGAGGGAGGTGTATTGGTGGAACCACATCAAAAAGGACATAGCTAAGTATGTATTTAAGTGTCCCAACTGTCAGCAAGTCAAGGATGAGCATCTGATACTATGAGGGTAGACCCAGGACTTCACCATTACTATTAGAAGTGGGAAGTGGTCAACATGGATTTTTTTCAAGCTTAACCTATACCAAGATGCAACATGATTTGGTAATTATGGAGAGGATGCTAAAGTATTCCCACTTTGTGCTAGTTAGTGCTAACCATGCAGCTGAGAACTATTTCAGGCTTTATATTGAGGAGTCAGATATGATGGTGTTCCCTTATCCATCATTTTAGGTAGAGGTATCTAGTTCACTTCTTGAATCTAGAGGTATTTCAAGAAAGATTTGGGCACTATGATCCACCTCAGTATAACCTTCCAGCCCAAGATAGATTTCCAGTAAGAATGGTATGATCAGATTCTAGAGGACATGTTCAGATCTTGTGTCAATGACTCCAAAGGTAATTAGGATGATCATTTTTCATTGATTAAGTTCATCTACAACAACAACTACCACCCTAGATCCAGGTGTTTTTATGAGGTTTTGTATATGAGGATATGTAAATATTTTATAAGGTGGATTGATGTACATATATCTATAGTGAAAGGCAAGATATAGTTTAAGAGGCCATATGGAAGGTTCAATCGATGCTAGAAGATTTGAAAAAATCTCAGAGTCACGACAAATATTATGTAGATGTAAGAAGGAGAGATATTCATTTTAAGTTTGATGAGTGGGTGTTCTTTAATGTTTCTTCCATCAAGGAAGTTATGAGATTTAGGAAGAAAGGGATGCTTATTTTTTATTTTAAAGGCCTTTGTCAGATTTTGAGAAGAATGGGAAAGGTAGCCTATGAACTTGATCTTCCAGAAGAGTTAAAAGATTTCAATCTAGTGTTTCATATATGTTTACTTAAGAAATGTATTGGATACCCTACATTCATAGTTCTAATTTATAATTTTGAGATCATGGAAAATCTGTCACATAAAGAAGTCCTAGTAGAGAATTTATAAAGGCATATTTGCATAAGGAATAAAGAATTTGATTCAGTCAAACTTTTATGGAGAAATCAATCTGTAGAACGTGCTACATAGGAACTAAAAGATGATATATTTCTAAGTACCTTTATCTATTTCCTTCTATCTTTGAGACAACCCAAGGTAACTATGTTCCTTTATTCTAGTAGTTCCTTTCAGTTCCCACACTTTCATCTCCTCCCTATTATGTTACATATGTGTATATTCGTGCCATATACTCATGTTCAACCCTTTTTAGATTCAGTTTAGTCATGTATCATGTATTTCATGAAAGTCAAGTGTTATACTTAGCGTTCAATTTTATCCTAATCTTACTCTTACACTAGCCTTAGCCTTTATTCAAGGATGAATAATCCCAATAGGATATTGTAATACCCCATGCATATTTCAAATATAAAAATTTAGAAAAAACTCAACAGTCAGAGAAAATACAGATTGTGAGCTCAGTTCAAGACTATAAAGGGGACCATGGGATTTAGACCAAGTCCAAAAGATATAGAATCAATCATGGAATGCGTCAAAAAAATTCAGAAATTTCCCAAAAACTCAGTTCTACCAATGCATTCCATGATAGACAGAACGAGTCATGGAATGGTTTTATGACTCATGAATCCTATCATGTAATGTAAGTCCAAATTTTATGATTTTTAGGCATTCGATTTCAGGACCTATTCCATGATTCATGGAATGGGATTACAGACCATCATCTCGTTCATAAAACTCAGTCTAGAAATAAAAATTTTTCTAATCCAAGTCCATGACTCTTTCACGATTTGTGGAATGGGACGACAGACCATAAACTTATTCGTGGAAAATGCCCTACTAATTTTTAATTCCCACTTTCCAAGGACCTTTTGGTAAATTCCTATTACTAATACCCAAATACATGTCATTTTAAGTTCTTCTAAAGACCACATAAATAGTCAAACACTTATAATATTTTCATTCTTTACCTATTAAATTTAAAGTCAAACAAAATTATGTATAGACTCTCCCTAAATCTACCTAGAGCTCTCCAATTCAAGGCTTCAAGTGTCTTCTTCTTCATAGATTATTCCCTATTAGGTATGAAGGTTATTCAGTGGTGGATTCGTTGCTTCCCCCATTAAAAAGTACTTTCAAGAATAGTTATTAAATGTCAAGGATAGGGCTTATTTAGTTTATATTCATGATTATGATTTTTGATATGTTTTCAATACTTTGCTCTTGATTTACATGAAAATCATGATTTCCATGGCTATATACATGTTTCACTAAATAGATTAAGTTTTCAAGAATTTTATGAATATTTCTCAAGTTTTAAATTTTGTATGCTTTATTTCAAGTATTGGTTATTCTGAATCCCATGAACAATAATAACTTCATGATGATTAGGCCATGGTATTCATGAACAAGAAAGATAATACAAGTTTTCAAGTTATTATGAGTCTAATAGTATATACATGTCTTATTTGGGAGGATTATATACCATCGAGTGGAATGTTCATCAATCTATATTGCTTGCATATGTTCAAATCATTACAAGAGGCATTGTCAAAGTGGATTTATGATCAATAACTTCATGTTCATGTAATCTCTATGCCTTAGAAAGGTATAAGGGAACTCTCAGCATGGTTATTATGATGAGTGTCATGAGCTAGCTCACGTGGCATATGTAAGTTAGATGAAATTCCCATATGTTTCTATTTTAAATTGTTTAATATTATTATGGATTTTACATGAATCTTATTGTTTAAGCATGTTTCAAGCATGAATTACAGTTTTATGATATGTTTGATGATTTATGTCTCGTATCATATTTATTCATTTATAGATTATTTTCATCCTATTTATGTATATAATTTTTTATTATGTACTTACCATGAGTACCGGTATATTCCATGTTCTAATTGTATTTTGCGCTACATCCTTTAATAAAGTAGTTTTAGGAGTTTAGGATTAGTCTTAGTTATCCAATATTCAGTAGCTTCAACTTATTTGCTAGTGATGAGTCCACATCTTCCTAGAATGTACGTTCATAGAGTTTGTTCCAACTTACTTTATTGATATTTATTTTAGATTTATTAAGTGATAATAGGAACTATCCTAGAAAATCCTCAGATGTTTAAGTTTGAGGTTTTCAGACACAGCTGTAGCATTCATCTTAGCCTATATTATGTCCAACTTTGACATTTTGACTTTACTTCACTTATTTCTTTATTTATTAAATGATTTCATAATGATTCCGCACTACATTTACTCTATGGTTCATAGAGCATCCTTGAACCAAGGGATACCTTAAGCTCTTTAGTGACTTTTGGGCATCGTGCACCATTTAGGGTAGTGAATCAGGGCATGAATAAATTAGCATCTGTGCACTAGGTTCAAGAGTACTAGGATGTATAAAAATCATATTCATTAGAGTCTTCCATATCAGTGTGAATCACACCACACTTTACACTAGAGAGGCTGCAAAATATTTATGAAAAGCCCCTTTCTTTCGTCAGAGGCCTGTGATAAAGTTTAACTTTATAAGTCAAATCGAACTTTCCATCTCTGCATTTGTTTCATATAATGCTTCCTATGAAGACTTTGTCTTAAAGGGTCATTACCAGCATTAAAGCTGACACTGACTTGCGGCTCCTACTTATACTACGTAGACTAGGAACATTGTTCGTTCCAATACCTAGTCAAAGTCTCCCTAGGTTCTAGTTCCACCTTCTCTGACTCATAATAATCTACCTAGCGGTACAAATCCTCCAAATATACAACCTCCCAGTGTTAAAGCTACAAACAAAGAGTTCAAGAAAGCTATTTGTGTTCTCACTCAGTTAGTCAGCACTTAGTCTACACAACCTAGTGTATCATCTAGTTGCCCCATTTCCCATAATTCTTTAAATACATTTAAGGTTCACGAGTTTCTAAGAATGAACCCTCTAGAGTACATTGGGTCCAAGGTTGAATAAGAGCCTCAAAATCTTTTAGATGAGTATCTTAAGATCTTCCATGTTATGAATGTTGATTCCGTTGAAGTATTTTATTTAACTTCTTATCATTAGAAAGGATGTTGCACGTTTGTGGTTTCTGTATGGAAAGAAGGTAGAAGTGAGAATGTTGCTCCCGCATTGTGTGATGACTTTGTGGATGATTTCCTCTCTCATTTATTTTCCTTAGATCCAAGAGAGAGAAAGGCAGATAAGGTAAAGAATTTGGAGCAGGGATTTGTGAAAGATTATGGGATAATGTTCACGCAGTTGGCCATGTATGCTCCTAAGATTGCTACAAATATGAGAGACCGAATGAGAAAGTTTGTTGCCAAGAAAAATATATTGGTAAAAAGGGAGTGAAAGGCTACTTTTCTAGGGAGTGAAAGGCTACTTTTCTCCTGATTGACATGGATATCTCCTGGTTGACAACTTATTCCTAGGAAGTGGAGGAGGACAAGGTGAAGAATAGAGAGGAGTACCAGAACAAGAGTTATTGGATCCTAGGGATTTCATCCATAACAGATATAGAAACAATGGTTTCTTTCAAAAAAGATCATCTAGGCTTGCTTAGTCCTTAGCTAGTGCACCATCCCTAGGCCTGGCAAAAAAATAAGTTATAGATCAGCCATTTCTCAGTCTCAGGGATGTTTTTCTAGGGATTAGTAAAATCCCTTTTATAACAAGTGTGTTAAGAATCACCGATGAGATGACATTTTGCATCATATATTGCACTTAAAATGATGAAAAAATTCATGTTCTTGAGTAACTGTTGTGTTATCTAATGTGTTTTCTTTGTGTTTCCAAGGTAAAGTTCAAGTCAAAACTTTGAAGAAATCACAAAATAAAGTGGAGTTTTAAAGATGGATTGGACGTTTCATCCAACCTTGGATTGCTCGTCCAATCTATGCCATCCAAGGAAAATTCAACTACTTAAGAAGTCTTTCATCGTCTAGAAATGGACGATTCATCTGGTCTTAGATAAACCTTCCAAAGTTTCTGTCTGATTTGTTGACAAATAAGAAATGGAGGATTGGAAAAACTAGGCAAGTTTCTATCTAATTTGTTGACAAATAAGAAATGGAGGATTGGACAAACTAGCCAACCTTGGACGGCTTGTCCAACTTGGTTATTCCAAGTGAAAATCAACTATTTAAGAGATGCAACAGACGGAAGAACAGGGCACTCATCTGGGCTTACAGGATCGTCCATGGAGCTGCCTGAAGCTGAACAACATTTAGTTCCAAGTTTTAAATAATAAAATTGTACCCCTGCACTATAAATATGTGTATTAGATTATTTTTTTTATGAGAACTCACAGCTTTATCATAGATTATCAGAGTTCGTAACATAATTCTTGAGAGAGTTTTTGTACACTTTATTCTTTCTATTATAAAGCAAAAAGTATAAGAGTTTTGTTACCATTGATTATAATCTACCATCAGTTGTAAGAGTATTTTATTGGTATAATATATTTTCATTTTTTTTAACGTTGTGTAATCACAATCATGAGTAGCAAATTCCCCAACTCTAGGGTTCTGGGATCCATGGGCGAAACATATCTAGGGTTATAACTCTAACATGGTTCTTGGATCTTAATAAGAGTATTAACACATACTCTCTACAAGTTAACTGATTTTTTATGGTTGCAAACATTAGAACATGCCTAGGTTTAGTTATTATTACCTATATGATTAAACCTAGGAGTTGAGATTATGATAAGAAATTTGAGGCATTAACCATGGTCTAATGATTATTATTTTAACAAGGGTAATTATATTGAAGTTAATATAATTGAAATATTGCACTCTTTTTCAACATGAGAAGGTGTAAAGATATTTATCTTGGACCAAAGGTTGAAAACCACTTAGATGAATAGCACTGTTGCAATAAATAACCATACACTTTTGAAAGATTGCAAGACCATTAAAGTTTATATTCCAAAGATTTGTTAACACCCTGGTGAACATAATCCTAGGTTTTTCTTATTACTTGAACTTGATTACAAATTATATCAATTGATATTTGAATTCTATTGCAAAATGTTATCATTTTAACAAACAATCCCCTTATATTTACTTTTATGTCCTTCAGAAATAACTGACTAATTGATCAAATATTGTCATCAGACCTGAATCTGAACCTTATTCCCTGTGGGATCACCTCAAACCTAGTTAGGTTATATATTTGAACATAGACTGTTCATGCTTCGTATGGAGGTGTAATTTTAGCGCTGTCAAATTTTGGCGCCATTGACGGGGAATACAGTTGTTAGTTAAAGTCAAGTGTTAATATTTGGCATTTAGTCTTATTTCTAGTTTTTACATTTATTTGTTTTTTTGTCTACTACAACTGTTAGATAGTTTATGCCAAATACCCGATGCTAGGGTATACCATTACTGCCATTCAATCAAAAAATCACCAGAACACTAAGAAGAATGAACAAGAATGATGATGCATTGCCACTAGAACCCCAATAGCTGCATCTAAATAAACTGGCAAGAGGAAACCATCCAGTTGCACCTCCTAGACCTCAACCTGTGAGGAATAATGAACTGTACGACAATGTTTATGATACGGACCTCGACAAAGCCGGTGCAATATAGGGAATTATTTTACCTCCCCTAGCACCAGTCAACAAGTTCAACATCACCAGCACTATGATCCAGTTCCAACCATGAAGATGCTATTCAAAGGGGTAGCAGGTGAAGACCCCAACCTTCACTCAAAGAACTTTACTGCCATCTGTGAATCTTATAACCTACTGGGAGTGAGTCAGAATTCCATTCACCCTTTAGCTATTTCCACTATTGTTGTATGGAGAGGAAAATTATGGTTAGATGACTTGTCTTCAGACACTATAGCTAACTGGGGAGAGCTGAAAGAGGCTTTCCTAGAAAGGTCCTTTCCTCCCTCTAAGATGCTAGTACTTAGAGATGAAATTACTAACCTAAGGTAGAAGAATGATGAGGCACTGCACGAGGTTTGGTTGAGGTTTGATAAGAAGATCAAGCATTATCCCATGCATGGGTTAGGGGATAATTATTTGAAGGATACATTCTACAAATCCATGAATGCACCTTCAACGTTAGCTGTAGATGGTATAAATGGAGGATCGTACATGTCTAGATCATGCACTCAAGTTTCACAAACACTTAATAAAGTGACCAAAATTATCTGTACTGGTATACCATATATGTTGAAGTGTTTGGTAGTACAAAAGTGGATATTATTTTGGTGGACAAATTTCAAAAAGAAGAGGAGCGAGACGAATATATGGCCCACCTAAAAAGTCAAATAGAATTAATATCTAAGTAGCTATTCGGTGGAGTCTATGAAAAGGTGAAACTATTGCTGCCTATGGAAAAGAAAGGTATAACGGTAATGAATCAGACTCCAAGGAGGAGGTGAAGTATCTATAGAACCAAGGGGGTTCCAACAGGGAACCCAAGGTCAAAACTAAAATAGAGATTACTTCAAAAAAAAGAGAGATTACTATGATAGGGAGAAGAATAGTTAGAGAAATAAGGATGCATACAATAAGAGAAATAGTGTATACATACCTCTAGGGAATCGTGAGAGAGAGGCTGACACTTCAAAATGGATGAGATGTTGGGTAAAATGCTACAAAAGGTGGAATTTATGATAAGAGCTTATAGTCCATAAATATGAAGATATCTAATATCGATCATATGATCGATTCACATTCCACCTCAATAAAGTAGCTGGAGTTCTAAATGGGACAAATGTCCACTTTGTTAAATCAACATTCTGAACCATGATAACATTTGAGCTATCATGATAGATTTGTCGTGTTACGGCGTTAAGTTAATATCTATTGGGAGGCAACCCAAATTTTTGTTAATTTTGTATCTTAATGTTTATACTTAGTTATTTTAAGAGATTGGATTAACGGGTGCATAAGTGTGCATGGATATGGAGTTTAAACTGTGTAAAATTAAGTAGATAGAGGATTAGACGAATAGTCCAAGGCTGGAAAAAAGTCCTGACCTTTCCATCTAAGTGAACATGCACTGGTTCACTTAGGTCCTCAGAAGAAACACTTGGATGAGCTGTCCAAAGTTCCATCCCAGTTAATTTAAATTCAAAAATAGGTTTTTCCCAAAATTCGACCCGACCCATCTTTCTTAATATAAAAACCCACGATCTTCTCTTATTATATATTTATCCATTTTAATACAATATCGCGTGCTCCCCTGTTTTGTCTACTAACTCTGCTACTCAACTTCCCACTTTCCTCTATTAACAAGGATCAAATCCTATAAAAAAATCGTTAGAAAATTATTCATCACCTCCCATTCCCTTACTAGTGCAAAAATAAAACCCTAGTTATTAACAGAAGCAAGCTTCTCAAACAATACCTGTAAGTATTATGCTTAAATTGCTATTTATTTTTAAGGATTTTGTTTTTAAAACGTTGTTGCAAGGTGAAGTCTACATAGCCCGATGCCCTTTTAATATATTTACTGGCAAAATCATTTTTTGCAATAATTGAGACTTTGGTGTTTTGTTTTATTTGTATTATTTGTATTATTATATTCTTAATATGATGTGTGGGGAATGGCATGATTGTAGTACTTGAATTGTCAAGATACAAATTTTAGTCAAAAAGTTGTTACTGAACTGGGTAGTGAGCAAACAAAGGCCTTAGCGAGCCGTCTTCTATTAGATGACTCACCTATGCTCATTGTCCAACAAAAAGTAGTTTGGTTTAAATTGATTTAGTCCATATGAATTGGGTGAAAAAATAGTCGAGTTTTCTGAGCTGAGACAACTCGTCCAAACCCATCATTTATCTTAAATAATAACTGATCAAAATATCGACGATGGACTGGACAAACCATCCAAACCTTGGATGAACTATCCCAACCCATTGTCTGTCTAATAACATTTCTAAAAGACAAACAAAAGGGTGGACGAACCATCTTTATTTGGACGAACCAAAAATTAATGCTCTAGGCCAAATAGAGCTTACCTATGGCACCTGGCTTTCTCTGGCTATCTTTCTATCGTAAAGCTGTTAGCATGCCTAAGCTGCATACATCACTATACTTCCACTTGACACATTTGTTTTAATGATTTTCATACCAGGTATTATTGGCATGGAAAAATTTACAAATATAGAGGAGCAAGCTAAGGGAGTGTTATATTTTGAGGACTGCATGATGAGGATGATATCCCCGAACAACGTGTTACCAAAATGCAAACAAGGCAAGCTATATCTCCTATCGAACCTACTCGGACAACACCAATTACCAGTTCCTCATTTGAAGAGGAATCTGATGAAGAGTTGAGAGACTCATCAGGTATTGAGGCAATTAACAGTAGCAGCAGTGCAGAAAGCCCTAATTCAACACCTTCCCTAAGCCCAGATTCACACCTTTAGGATGATAATATCAAGTGATCAAAATTAAAAATCCGTAGTTTTGAGATTATTCCCGATGAGTTGTGGAAGGGTCCTATATAATTTTTGCTGAGGGGATGACATCAAATACAAAGGGACATTTCAAACGGAGCATTACTAAGGAGGTTCGAATAGACAACATATCTGTCTGACTATCTGGAAATTTAACGAGTGTTTCAGGTGTATCAATTAAGCTGGATGTAATAATCACCTGGATAGTAATACCCCACTTCAGTTAAAAAATTCTATGCTAACTAAAAGGATCATATATTTGGAGTAGTTGGTAAGGGTCAGAAACCTTTTGAAATGCTTGTTCTAAGCTCTGTTAAGGTGCAGAGAGTTGAAATTGATATCTACAAATAAACAATCAATATGTCACGACCCAAAATTCTAGTCATGAAGGCATCTACAACCCTTCAATAGACAAACCTAACCCTATAGCACGAAACTACGTATAATGGGCTATATACACTTGAATCATCCAACACAGAAGAAAAGCATAAACAAATATACGTAAAAGAGGAAGCAGAAGAAATATATATAAAACCCAAATCCTAAAACCTAGTATCAATGGCACATTGAGCTACTACACAGAGTATCCAAAAGATGAAATATTTACAAAGCAACACCTGCAAAAGTGAAACTATGCAGGGCCCGCTATAGACAAAAATAAAATAGGCCTGGAATGAGGGAAACCACGGTCAACTCATATGACAAAGCTTACCATAATATCCAAAACCAGTTGTATTTAATCTGTATGATTTCAGTGTCTTCAATAAACCCTAGCGGTATCTACACCAAAAAAATGATACAGAAGTGCAGCATGAGTACCAAACAAGGTAGCCACTAGGCATCATAGGCTGACCGGGCTAAAATAAAGTATACGAAGAAACTACGAGGAAGTAAACCAGGCCAAAGATAGTGAGAGAGCAGTAGAATTAACATATAATCCAAAAAGATAATGGTTTCAGAGTGCAATTCATCAACAAAGTGTAAATACAGGTTGATAGGAAACAAAAACATAGTAAACACTTATGGACAGTAACCACTATCTGAAAACCGAAAGTCGAAGTAATGGAAATGTACCT
>JBDJHY010172259.1:0-12304 GCA_039654485.1 Withania somnifera
TAATTTAATATGTATCTGAGATTCGAACCAAGAGTCTCTCTAGGCTAAATTCCAAATTCTGAAACAAACAGAACCGTAGAAATTCAATTACGAGCATGTATTCAAGGAAATCGGTTTCAAAGTTCCTCTATTTTGAAGTTAGAAATCAAAAATAGGAAAACTGAGACATCGAACTATAGAACTGCCAGGAAACCAAACTATTGGTCCCAGTAAGTCATAAATGACCTGGATTAGCTGATAGGGAGCTCTAAACACATCAATACTACAAAAAAAAAAGACTTTGAGGGTCATTACAACTAGTGTCTGACAACAATAAAAAATCACATAACCACCAAACATGATAGAAATCCAGTGATGCTTGAAATCAATGACATCCTTGATCATACCTTATCACCAATAGACTATTGCACTCCCCACGTCTAACTAAGGAAAACTAGAGGATCAATGTAATCTATCCATTAGTATGAATCATCTACAAATATGTAGGATGGTTCTAACCAATAGAGAAAACTTATAGACATGTATAATCTAAAGGGAGACAACATTACAACCTAGCAAGTAGACTGATCCTCAATTAAGCAATGTCAAAAATAATCTGAAGCCATGCACGAACATCCAAAATGAATATTTCTAACCCTGATGGTGAAATCAAGATATCTGACACTGCCTTCATAACATAACAAGAAAGCAAGACCAGTGCATTGTCCAAGTTCTCACATACGGTAAAAACTAACGAATCAAAACCAGTAGAGATAAACTCAACCACCAAATCAAACCTTATAGCTTGAGCAATCTAATATCTGAGCAATCTAATAGCTTGAGCACTAATATCTAAGCAATCTAATATCCAAATCCCCTAATGCCTACCAGTATTAATGCACGTGACCTCTTAGGGAAATCATCCAATAGCTCGTAAACATCATCTCTAGGATCCCCATAGTTTACCCACACAAGTACATTCAAGAAAATACCACATCCATAGTATCACTCCTTCACCCTAACCACTAATATCCTATACTAACTTACTCATAGTGCTACATCTCTAGCATCCAATACCAACTCCTTTAATAAACTAACCTCCATAACTTTAACTCTCTACAAACGCAATGCTTGATTTGATTATAAACATAAATCTATACATACTTGATTCTTCAAAACTCAACACATCAAACCTGGTCCTTTAACTTAAGAAAACATAAAATGCTAATTGAGGATCATGAAACCAGTAGCCTCTTGCTCAACATATCCTCTAACTAGTATGTCGACTCTTCTTTACTCTATCAGAGCCATCCAATAAGACAAAGAGAAACAACCTGCTTTATCTCTAATTTAATACAAACCTCAAGGTGCAATATCAGATAAAATCATACTTTATCCATAAGGTAATGGCTACCCATGCACCATGACTCAATAAAGCATCAACATAGGATCGATGCATCTAATCCGCCACCAAATAAAATACTCATGGGGTAGAGACATGAAAATATACCAAAAAATAATAAAATGTAATGAAAAGAATATAATACAAAGTACGCAGACACATAGGAAAAATAGACCCTAGAACAATTACATAAAATAACTTGAGGGTAACCCGAAACTATACCTATAATAGTTATGTCAAAAACCTCTGCTTCGGGCATAATCCAATGACTATCATATTATGACTCAACATATGCTGATCTATATCTTGACTAGTAACTTTAAATGTTTACTATGCTCCTATGATTGCCTATGCTCCCCCTCTACCTCTAGTAGGAGGAACATGAGCTATAGATGGAGCCTGAGAAGACTAGAAAGCCTGCTAGGTCCCTCTCAGCATATGATAGGGACATTGTATTATCAAATGAATAGTATCACCACATGTATTAACAGAATCTAGAAGTAAAAATCTATCAAGAGGAACCCGACCAACAATGATGGACACCTTGTCCTGAACTACCCTGCTGGAAGCCATGAGAACTCAACCCCAAACTATATCGACCTTGTTCGGTCTAAAAAACCCTAGACACATACATAGTATTTTGATCTTATCCATGGTGTTGAAGCTAAATTTCACTCTCAAAGAAATCTCTATCCCCTGATGAGGCACCTGAAAACAACCCAGAATTACGGGGCCCCTGTTGATCCTCAATCGGTACTATCTTATCAAGCACACTCAAGACCTTAAGAAAAGTGTTCTACAACAACTATATAGTGACTACTCCTGTGGAATCTAATAGTCTCTCCTCTCATACTCAAGATCGAGAAAGACTATTCTAGCATGTCCTACGACTGGTCCAACTTCTTTGGCTCTACCAGAGTCTTTTCCTCATCCTCTACCCCTCCAAGGGAAGGTGATACAAGAATAACCTGATTCTTTCTCTATATATAGGATCCATAAATCTAGTAATCTGTCAAGAGAATATGCAAAAACCACAGCTCCCCGTCAACTAGTCACGTGGGATTAGAACGAAAGAATGAATAGGATATTTCCTAAAGATATGTATCCTCCTGAGGATAAGTAAAAAATCTATACACACCAAACCACGAGACTATAAAACACTTGGTTTGTATACAGTGGGAACTACAAACCTAGTACTCTAATACCAATGTTTTACGACCCAAAAATCGATCATGATGGCACCTATCTTCCAACTATACTAGGTCACCCAAAACTAAAAATGAATAAATGAATATAATGATTAATGCAAAAGTAAATCTTATTTCATAATAATCCATAAGATTTAAAACGTAACTCATATAACTATAGCCCAAAACTAGGTATCCACTGTACAAAGCCTCCAACTCAGAAATTGTACAAGTAATAGTTTTACAAAGTATTCAAAAAGGTAAATAAATTAAAAGTAAAGATAAAGAGAACTGTTAGCAACAACTTGTAGACTGTAGCTACTTCTAGAAATATCAAACGTGTGTATAGGAAAAGAAGGAAAGGAATCACGAATACTCCAGCACAGTACCTGCACAAAAGTGTAGAAAAAGAAAGGGTGAGTACATTAACAATAGTACTCAACAATATCCATAACTGATATTATATAAAGACATGATGAAAAAATCTCTACAATCCAACCTTCTTCCAATAACTACAACATATACACAGTTAATATACAACATCTCATAAAACAAAAAAAAAATCTAAGTATATAGAATTCCACACAAGTCACAAATATTCATGAAGTTCCACAATACAAGTCCAGATGTACAAATTTCTTACAAGTCAAAGATACTTACGAAACTACATAACAAGATTAACAATCTCAGAATAGAACCTCAATATCAACCTCAATTTAATTATCAACAATAATCTCAACTTATTAACAAATATCATATTTCGAGTATTCTGTCAAACAGATAAATCAAATCATGGTTACATTTCAATCTAAATACAATGTAAAGTATAAATAGCCATGATCCATGTATGTCCTATCGGTACACACCTGTTGCGGATAATCATCACATTCAAGACCCATGAGGGACTCACAAGGTCCATATACCATACCAGGGCAGTACCTAATTTAAAATAAGATTTTACTGGCGGGATACCCAACCCATAATGACAATATCAAATAATCACAATAGAATCAATTCAATGAGGTTGCACCGATAAGGTATCTGATCCTTAATAATAATAATATGCATAAATAATGAGAAAATAAACTTTTTTTAGGAATCAACTAACCATTTAATAACTTTTGTAAAATTAGCCTCCATAGGGCATCGCAATAAAACTCATTACAATCTAATAAGCCAAATTTTAAAACATTCTACGTAAGTGGTTAGACTAAATTCTATGAGTTATAACTTTTTATAGGTTATAAAACCATTTATAGTATGTGGGAGTAGCGTTTGATATGATTCAAGGACATAAGAAATTTACAGTGCAAAGTTAAGTACAAAGCTTTTCTATCATTATAGTTATATATAGTTATGCATGGGTGAACTTCAAATGATCATATCTACAAATCTATGATAAGTAATATTTCCCATAATCTGTCAAAATAAAGGGGCATGAATCTAGTTTCAAACACAAAAATTCTTTCATCAATTTGAGTTTGGAGTAAAGAGTTATGGCCACTCTAGCAAAGCACATTGATAAAAAGCATGAGAAGTTGAAAATATATGCATAGACAGAGTAACTGAGGGTGGATGCGCCAGACACCATGAATTAGTAAATTCTTACATGCCAGTATTGGATATTAATCTAATAAAGCATGAATTTTACTAAAAATATCATAAAGACACCATGTCATACTAAAGAATATGAGTAATGTCATCTAAATTTACTTTATGATATTTTTAGTAATTTTCATGCTTTATTAGATTAATTGTGTTGTACGTTTAGAATTATGAGCAGGTTTATGTGACGAGAGCTTGCTTGGACTCACTTATGGGTCCTAGGAGCCTTGTTACATTCAGGGGGAAGCCTCAAGGAGTGAAAAATTTTATGTCAGATCTCAAGGTTCAAGTATCCTAGGTAATGTCTGAAACTATATTTAGTAGAGTCTCTTTTTTGGGTTTGTTGTACGCTACACTTATAAGGAGTCAATCGAATATCCATAAAAAGTCTCACTTCTTTAATGTCTTCACTCAGGTTCTGGTGTTTAAATGTAGGAAATATTTTTTGACTCGTCCTTTATGCTTTTTAGAACATTCTGACCAAAAGATCACAAATTCACAGAGCAACCATGGATTAGCCAAATCAGCCCCTCTAGTCTTTATTTTTTTCATTAATTCAGATCCAACCCTAATTCTTGATTGGGGGTAAGTTGAGTTAGTATAAAGGTAGGAGTAGTAGTAGAGTAGGCTAGTTTCGTGGTAGAACCTAGAGGTGTATCTAGAGTTTCCTGTTGTGTTAACAATGATCCTAGAACTAGAATTGTGACGTCATAAGTGTAAAAGTCAAGTGGGATATAGATGCTGATTAAGGTATGTAGTTGGATGTTAGGTGATTATTCAAAAATAGTGGGATGGTATATTTTTAAGATTTTATAAAGGAGAATAGTATAGTAAGGTGTGTATAGGGTTGAATCTATTAGAATGGGTGTCTAAGATTTGATTATGCTAATGTTGTCTCTTAAGGAGCTAGATTTACACAGGCTGTGATTTAGTGCTTGTAAATCTGAGTAGTGATGAGAGGTTGTATGTTATCCCTTTTTGGTATTGAATGATAGTCTGAAACTCTAGATGATTGTTCTTGTATGAAGTATTATAGTATGTAGCCGGATACATGATTTAATATGAGATGTTAGTAAGATTGAAATATTGTTTACCCTTTTGAGGTAGCCTTAGAGGAAAAGAGAAGAACTTAAGAGTTATTTCAAAGGCGAGTCCTAGAAAGAGTCTAGGTGTGAATGATTATATTCCTTTAAGAGGGAGTTTGACATTCATATTCATAGTCAGTTCCTGAGCTTCCAGGGATGGTTAGATGTAGTCCCATATAGATAGGAAGTCCCCATACTTAGAAATTTTAGCTTATGTCCTATAGGGGAGATGGTTAGATGAAAAACCAGTCAAGTCTTATGACCCAAATCGAAAGCAGCCCCAATACGAACCAAAAGGTAACCCATTGTTATTCTAACATACTCCCTATACTTTTGTCAGAGGTGATACCTTATTCCTATCTTATGTTTTCATGTCTTGTCTATATCTATTTTATGGTTCATTCCCCTTATGAAGATCTTCATCCATATTTATTTTGTACAATTTTAACAACAATCATTACAGATAACAATTCCAATCCTACTCATGACTCAGTCATTTAAATAACTCATAAAATCATTCATAAGGTTTTCAGTATGGTCCTGATGTTCAGCCTGTAGTATTCCTCAATTGTTTAGTCTTAATTATGACATAATAATCCAGCTAGTTCATGATATTAGTTGCAGAGTGTCTAGTATAATTTAGGAATCTAACTTACTATTCTATCTCATCTTTTCAACCTATTCCATGACTCCAATTTTATAACCCTTTCGTGCCTTAATATTAAGTTATGTGATACTCATACGATAGCCTCTCAGTATGTCAAGCCCTATGGACTTAGACCTGATGATAGCCCTAAGTGACCAATGGAACCATGAAATGTCATACATACGCACAAATCAATATTTTTTTAATATATCATGGCTATTATTATCTCCTATCTAAGACCATTGTACATCCATTTATGATGCTAAGGAATAGTCATGTCATGATTCTTCTCAAGAAAGCCCTCTCTTCAAACATTATGTGCTAAGTATATGATGTACTCATGCCTGTAATTCAATAATTCTCAGACGCCCAACTTGAGTTCTAGTCTTTCAATAAGAATCATTCTAGATTGAATAGAAATTCTTTCAGTAATGATGTTTATTTTAGAGTTCATGTTCGAGTTCTAGAGTTAGACTTCCATCCATGACTTCTACATTAGATGCTCAGTCAGTTATAGCTCTAGTTTTTTATGAAACCTAAGCTGTTAAGTTGGATAACTATGAGATAAGTTCTAGTCAAGAGTGAGAACTAGATGAGATTGAAGATTAGAGTGATGTTAAGAAGATCTCTAGGTAGAGTAGCTTCAACAAAGCCGTGACAAAACACAGTTATAGGCTTGAATGTCTTGTTAGGAGGTGTTTGAATGATTGTTGTCACGACCCAATTTCTTGGATTATGATGGCACCTACTATTCCACCAGTAGGAGAACCAACTTTGTAGCTTAAAGTAGAAGGGGAGGGCTACTACATAAATCGCAGAAAGCACAAGTACAATAAGTAAAACATAAATGAAGGGAAAATACTCTACGTAGATTGCAAGTAATAAACAAATTCCCAAAAACTAGTATAAGTGTAATACAATAGAACCTCTAAGAACATAACATAAATCCAAAAGTATAATATAAATGTATCTCCGAAAATACAAGGAGACCAGTCCAAATCCAAAAGAAAAGTAGGTATAGTCTAACACCAAGCTTACCTTGAATCTCTGAAGTAAGTACCAACAAAAAATGAACGTGTGAAAACCCAGAGTCACCACCTAGGAGTCACAGGGTATCCTGCACTATTGGGTTTCCCTAATACCTTCAGACATGCTCTAATATACACTCGTAAGAGGAAGATAACTAAGTAATATCAATAAAGTAGCTACGCTAGGACCATCTTACGCAAGTCTATAAAAGAAAATAACAAAATAAAGGATAACTCAATATCAATTCTAACACATCTGTCTGAAATCCACTAACTAAAGATAACTCTAGGCTACTATGGACAAGTTCCAAGTTAACCTTAGAGTCAAATTAAGACAAATCAAAATAGTATTAAGTCTAACATCGGTATCTAGGAAAATAACAACTCAAAAGATGAATATAGTTCCCGAAAGATGGGAACTCACCACTGTCTCAAAATATTCAGAATGTAAGCTCATTAACAAGGAGCAGATGGAAGGTCACCTGAACCTACATGGATGAAGGTCATGTAGCACAAAATAGAGGTTAGTACTGGGATTACTGAGCAAGCAAGAAAGGTAAGATAGTAGGTAAATACAACATTATCAAAGTAATTAGGTAACCATATAAAGTGACTAAATCATGAATGGATATGAAATGCAAGATCAATAATGATGCTAGTAAATCCTTGTCCAAATCTATGGAAATATCAGTACTGAAATCAATGTAGTAAATAACTCAAATTTAAATATATCAAGTTCAAATATCAACGTGGCAGATTCTATAACCGAAATATAAGACTACATGAGCAAAATGTATAATCCAACATACCCTTGTTGAGATGGATACATCGTCCCGCCACGATCTAGTATCGTATACTTTTCCTAGTGGATCCAACTAGCAATTGACATGACACACAAGTAAATTTAACCTTTATAATATATCAATCCTATGCTTGCAACATATTTTGGGACTTAGTACCTCAATACTAATACTATTCCCAAATATATTGCTCCTAAATCAATTTATTAAATCAATATCCTTGAAAACATTGCTCAATATACTCATATACAGCCTTAACGGGTGATAATTATCATGTCCAAGCCTCAATGGGCAATATTTATATCAAATTTATCAAAACTTTTCCATGTCAAGGCATTATTCTTAGCCTTAAATCATCATCAAGTCAAACTTATCAAATTTCAATCATAATGACTCGATTAAATCACGTATTAAATAATTGATTAAAAGCCATTACACTTTAAAATTTCTTGTCAAATTGACAAAATAATGGTTCAATTATATCATGATTCATGAAAGATTATATTCAATAAAACTTGACCAAAATCATAAGTAATAATCCCAAAATATAATGTAAAACAGTAGACAATTATTGAGAGAAAAATCAAGACTATAATGCAAGAATCTAAATAGGGTTCTTAGGCATATGGGAGAAAGGAAGCCCTTATTGATGATCCCTGTTACTTGGAACGTAGTAAACTTGAAGACTCTTGAAGAAAATTGAAGAAGAAGCTTGTATTCCTTAGAAACTTAATGAACCCTAGATAGCTTGGCTTGAGAGAAAATAAGACTTCTCTTCTTTTTTTTTTGTTGGTAATTTGGGGTGATGTTTTGATAAGTGTAATGGATTAAGGTTGAAACAAAAGTAGGAAAAATTTAGGGGAAAAGTCATAAAACCCCCTGAGATTCTCATCAAGTATTTATGTTTGTTTTTACGTTGTGTGGCCGTATATTAGATTGTGTGGTCGCACAATTAGGTATGCGGGCCTCACATTGAGCCACATTCCAAACCAGTGACTTTTAGTACCACTGTTACTATTATGAGGGTTGCATATTGAATTGTGCGGTCACATAATTTGGCATGCAACCCGCACATTGAGTCGCATACCAAAACCAGTTACTTCCAGGTCCATTGTTACTATTGTACGAGCCGCACAATTCAATGTGTGGTATGCATACTGTTCCAGTAGGTCCACTCTACTGTGTCATTTTAAAAAAATGGGCATATCTCCCTACTCCAAGATCCAAATGACATGTAGTTTATTCCATTTGATTCTAAACTCAAAGACCTTTCTGTGGATAGGTTATGGGTCAGTAGAATCACTATATATTGGGATGTATGGTATATTAAATTTGAATTATGTATGAAGGAACCTCAAAATAAGAAAATTATGAAAGGTCTTGAACTCAAGTTTGGTTCTATGAGTTGTTTATGAACTCTAATGACTTATAACACTTACAATATACTTAGGTTAGGGATTTAACAACTTAGATTTAAGTTGAAGATCATAGGATTTGAACTAGTGACTTTCGATGATTACAATATACTTAGGTTAGGGATTTAACAACTTCAAATTAAGTAGAAGATTATAGGATTTGAACTTAATCATGAGCATAGAACGATTCAAACACTAGATAAATTTGTGGGGTGTTATATTATCTCCCTCTTGGGATCATTCGTCCTCAAACGAGAAATATGGGCTAGTAATCAGTGGAGTAGGTAGGTTTCTCACTATATGAGTTGGGAACTTGATTGACTTACATAAATTACCCATGAGGTGCAAATTTACCCATATTTCAGCTGACCCAAATACATCTGACTTCTTCTGTACCCATAGGTTGTGACCACACTAATAATGCACAAGTAATCACGTAAGGACTCATGTTATGCAATGGACTACATGATGGATGCTATATGTGACTGACATACAAAATAAAATCTTGAATGAGAGGCTATTACCTAAGATTGAAGTGGAACTACGAGGCAAATAGATGAGGGTACTTTTGCATCATATCTTCTTCAGCTTCCCATTTGACTGAGACTATCTCCTTGTCTCTAAGCTTACGAACTTTTCTGTTAGAATCTAAGCTAGAACTTATTTATAATTTATGGTGTCCTTGACACTGATGTTGTCTTCCGGCACAACTAACGAAGGATTTGGCAAATACCTTCTCAAATTAGAGACATGAAAAACCGAATGAATGACTCTAACTCTGGTGGAAGATTAAGATTATAAGCATCATTAACAACCCTATTCAAAATTTGATATGGGCCAACATAAAAGGGACTGAGCTTTCCTTTCTTACCAAATCTCATGACTCCCTTCATTGGAGACATCTTCAAGAAAACCCAATGCCCGACATCAAATTATAACTCTCTCCTCCTCACATCAGCATAAGACTTTTGCCTACTCTGGGCATTCTTTAATCTATCCTGAATAAGTTGGACCTTCTTAGTAGACTCAATCAGTGTGTTAGGCCTTAACAAGGCATTATCTCCAACTTCGAACCAAACAATGGGAGATCTACATCTCCTCCCATATAGAGCCTCAAATAGAGCCATCTGAATGCTAGCATGAAAACTGTTATTATAAGAAAAATCATGGAAAGTGGTCCACCCAACTGCCTTTGAAGTCAAGGGCATAAGCCCTAAGCATATCTTCTAAGGTCTGAATAGTCTGCTCTGCCTGGCCATCTGTCTGCGGGTGAAAAGCATTGCTAAGATGAACCTGAGATCCCAAACCCTTCTGAAAATACTTACAGAAATGTGATGTGAACTAATTACCCCTATATGAAATGATGAACAAGGGCACCATGTGCAAACGAACGATCTCACGAAGATACAACCTACCAAAATCCTTTATAGAATACCCAGTCTGTATAGGCAAGATATGGGCTGATTTGGTCAGCCTATCCACAGTCACCCATATTGGATCATATTGACCATTGGTTCTCGGAAAACCAGTATCAAAATCCATATTTATCACTCTCCTGTGGGCTTTATACGCTAAGCCTTCACTTGTTGGCAATTAGGGCACCTAGCTACAAACTCAGCTATGTCTCCCTTCATTCCTTCCCACCAATACATTTCTTTCAAACTCTATACATCTTAGTATCACCTAAATGAAAAGAATGCGGAGAGCTATGAGATTCTGCCAAAATCTTTTATCTCAACTGATCAACATGTGGAACGCATAATCTGCCATCACATCTAAGAACACCATCTCCCCCTTTAGAGTAAACTCCATCTTTATATCTACCCAAATAAGCTCTACTCTTCAACTTAAGCAAAAATGGGTCTTTATCCTACTTCTCTTTCACTTCAACCACCAGGGAAGACTCGGAAGCATTCAAAACAAGCATACTATCATCATCAATATCAACCAACCTACCAATTAGGCTAGCCAACCTATGAACTTCCCTAGATAACTCCCTCTTCTCCTTATCAACGTGAGCAACACTATCAATAGACAATCTACTAAGGGTGTCTGCCACTACGTCAGCCTTGCCCCTATTTGCACATAAAAGACATATGATAATCCTTTAACAACTCTAACCACCTTATCTGACAAAGATTCAAATCCTTTTGTTCAAACACATATTGCAGGCTCTTATGACCAGTAAACACATCAATATGCACACCATAAAAATAATGCCTCTAGATATTTAAAGCAAAGAAAATAACGGCTAACTCAAGGTCATGAGTGGGGTAGTTCTTCTCATGGACCTTAAGTTGTATAGAAGAATAAGCACCAACTAGACTATGTTGCATGATTACACAACCCAAACAAATGCTCGAAGCGTCACAATAAATAACAAAACCCTCTGAACCAGCTGGCAAGGTAAGGACTAGGGTTGTGGTTAGAAAATTTTTCAACCTTTGGAAACTTTATTTACCCTTACCTGACCATTCAAATTTTAGCTTTTTCTGAGTCAACTTAGTCAAGGGAGTGGCTATGGAAGAGAAACCCTGAATAAATCTGCGATAGTAACCGGATAAACCAAGGAAACTACGAATATCAGAAGGAGAAGTGGGTCTAGGCCAATTTCAGACCGCTTCTACTTTTTGGGAATCAACACAAATACCCTCACTAGAAATGACATGACCCAAGAATGCAAATGATCTTGGCCAAAATTCACACTTGGAGAATTTGGCATAGAGCTTGTGGTCACAAAGAGTTTGGAGGAAAATTTTCAAATGATTTCATGATCTTTCTCACTTTTGGAATATACCAGAATATCATCAATGAAGACTATCACAAAAAGTCTAAGTATGGCTTGAATACCTTATTCATGAGATCCATGAAGGCTACAAGAGCATTCATTAGGCATAATGACATGAACCCAAAATCAAAGTGTCCATAACATGTTCTAAATGCGGTCATAGGAATACCTGAATCCCTAACTGTAAGCTGGTGGTAGCCTGAATGAAGGACTATTTTTGATAAATGACTAGCATCTTGCAATTGGTCGAACAAATCATCAATCCTAGGAAAAGAATATCTATTATTGATTGTTACTTTGTTCAATTGGTGATAGGTAATGCACATTTTGAGTGAGCCATCTTTCTTTTGCACAATTAAGACAGGGTCT
>JBDJHY010172269.1:0-12304 GCA_039654485.1 Withania somnifera
AAATGTAACATGAGTACCAAAACAATAGGTACCCAATAGGCATCATAGGCCGACCGGGCATCAGTAAGCATAAGTAAGGTAGAGATACATCAAAGTAAGTATAGTAGCGATACATACTGAACCCCAAAGGGGCAACTACAATGGAAGCTAAAGGGAGCAAAAACAGGGTAATATCGTCAATATATATACAGTATCTTTTAACAAGTGAAAAGAATCCACTTACAGGGTAGGTCACACTGTGCCCATATATAATGTGTACCTGTAGTCTCAATAACTCGTATAAGTAGGACCTTATAAAGTACGAATAACGTCAATAATGTAGCTATTGGTATAATAATAAAAGCGATGAGGAAGGTAGTCAACCCTACCAAACAATGGTGATTGGATATGTTCCCTCTCTGTAGTGGTCCCAAGTCAAGAGGGCTAGAGAATAAGCATAGACATTTTTAATTGAATACACCCTCTATGGGATAATCCCTAGTAAAGAGGGCCTATAAATGCTTAGATAATTACCGGTATGTTCCCTCTATGGATGATCCCGAATTGAGAGTCACCCTTAGATGAATCAAACCACATATCTTATATAGAAATGATCGAATACTCCCTCTCTAAGATAGTCCTGAATCAAGAAGGACCCACGGAGGACTCGAACCACATACACTAAAACCAAAAGTTGACATGCTCCCTCTATGGGATAACCCCAAAGAAAGAATGACCCACAGAAGACTCGAACCATATACCACTACTCCCCCATCCCTCCCCTGGGCTATACATCATGGTCCAAGAATAGCGACCTGGGTTGGCAGGGTCAATAGAGGAACTTGAACCCTTATGCAAAACCTAGTAGCCAACCCACTAGTAGTATATCCATCAAGGAAAAAGTGCCAACACTAGGGCTCAACTGTATATCATATATCGGTGGGATCCAAGTATCGCCATACAGCCAAGACTCACATTATAGAAGGTTTCGCACTATCATCGCACAAATAGTATCCCAGATCATGGAACTCGTAAGGGGATCATCTCAAATGGTATGGTATAATAGCTTCATACAATGCATACACCAATAACATAATTACATGGAACCCATTTCACATCAATACCTTATCTAAACCATTGAATAGATGCCAAGCTCTAGCACGAAACATAGTCTCTCCGATTCCAACTATGATTCGAAACCCCGACTAACCACACCAAAGGTGCCACAAACGCCCACTGGCCCAAGTACACACGTATATAAAAAGAACCACAGACCTATCATAGTTCAGCCAAATGCCCTATACCCCTAAACTCATTCTGGATCAGGGAAAAAATATCACCATACTGAAATGCTATCTACCCAACATAGCTATTTTCAACTAGGTAAAACACCATTTCGGAAGAAAGTCACTATTAGTATAGCTATGACCAACTAAATACAAAGTCAATGCGCAAGGTCGTGGAGTGTTCAGTATAGTTGTATACCGTTAATTGTAGCCTAGAAGCCACCATGTACCAATTACATATACAATAATTCGAATAGAATAGGAATAATCAGCCAACCTAGATCGGCTCTAAAGCCACCAGCCTACATCGGGGGATAGCTGCTAAGCTCTGATTACTAGTTAATCCCCTCCCCAACCTCACTACGATCCAAAGTACGCGTATAACAATACGCATCAAAGGTGTCACTCCTCCCCAAGACACACTATAGTCCAGAGTCAGCGTGAGATACGTGAGCAGGGCGATACGTCCCCAGTGTAATTAGTTAAACTACAAGCCAACTTAATAGGTCATAGGCTAGATAAATAAGCATATTGGGGGCCGATAATCATCCCAGCCCTGAGCTGGCGCTTTATCATACATATACTATACGAATAACCAATCTGAAGAAAGTATACCGTAGCCTATCTGGATTCCGGCGATATACTCAAAAAGCATGCTGCGAATACCTAAAATCACATATGAAGCTCAAAATTACGCAAGACTAACAAAAACATATGTCAATACGAGTAAAAAAGACCCGTACTGTTACATAAGTGGAGGGGTCAAAGTCTTAGCTAAAAGGGTCTGTAAACCCCAATATCTCAAGAAAATAAAATATTTATACCCACGCGTAGAGCATAGCTCATACATCATATGGTATAAAATAGAGCTAAATTTAAAGGTAGAATTGAAAGATATAAACCCGAAAGTTAATAAAATAAAGAAATAAAGAATTACCCTGTATAAATAATAGTCGAACTAACGTAACTCATTTCTACGAAATAAAATTTAGTTAAATCTCTCCAAATCTCCTTAATTTGACCCAAAATTTAGAAGAAAAACTTGATTTTTTAAACAAAAATGAGAAAGAAATGGGTTGGAACTGCTAATATACAACCAGGCATGACTTTAATTGATAAATCAAAATGGATGATTTATCGACACTGGTACCAATTCATCGGTACCTGCGGGACAAATTTTGATAGCTATAGGAAAAGTTTCTAAAATGCACATAGAATGGAAACAGATCCTATTATTAGCACTCAATATATGAAATATTTATCTAATCAATATTCTGGACTAAATGGAATCGACAAAAAGGTTATCCAAGATAATATAAGTTGAATAAGACCCAAAAAGGTTAAAAAGGCAAGAAAATTACACCATGACAATTGCCGGAGACCCAACCTATCGATCCCAGCAAGCCAAAAATGACTTTGAGAAGTTACAAAGGACGTTCTAAATACAAGAAAGCTGTGAAAATATGAAAATCTTTTTGGAGGTCATTACAACATCCCCCACTACAAGAACTTTCATCAACAAAAGTTAAAGAAAAGGAAAAATACCTAGAGAATCAAACAAGTGTGGGTACTGCACTCTCATATCCCTGTCCTGAGTGCCATTTGATAAGTAACTGAGAACAAAGGAGAGGGATATGAAAAGAATAAAGTAATGAAAGAGGAAGTCATTGGTCAATCCACGGGGGCTATTAACGATTCTAGTATGAAATGGTCCAGTACTCAGGGTTCTTTTTCTGGTATTTTTGAGGATTTTCCCAGGTAGCCTCCTCGACTAGGTAGTTAGTCCAATGAACCTTCATTACAAGAATATCTCTGGACCTGAGTTGTCTCAAATCTCTGCCAATAAAGGACTCAGGATGTTCAACATAAGTCAAATGATCATCTAGGTGAACTGACTCAAAACGGAGTAAATGAGAAGGATCAGGCATATAGTGACGCAACATGGATACATGAAATACCAGGTGGATGACGTCTAAATATGGAGGTAGGGCTAACCTATAAGCAACTGCGCTGATTCGTCCTATGAGCTTGTACGATCCAATAAACCTTGGGCTAAGCTTGCCCCTCCTCCGACCAAACCTCATAACGCTCTTCATGGGAGACACCTATAAATGAAAGACTAGACTATCCATTTGCTGGAAGACGGTTCGCCCACTGACAGTTGCCTGATGGAAAACTTACTGGATAAAGAAGGTAGGCGATTAGCCCACTCTGTCGCCCAAACTGACGATGGCCCAGCCCAATTCTCTGTTGTTGTACTTATACTCATACTCTATAAATAGCACAATTAGCATAGTTTTTACACACATATCCCAGCACTTACAAATATTATAAGAGAACAACTACTTATATATGTTACTCATTATGTTACGATTTTGCTATTGTAGTATAATACTAGTTGTGGGCTAAACCCCAATCCTAAGGTTGTGGGATCCATGGGTTAAACTATATTAGGGTTGTAATATTCATGTTATAAACATAATCTCTACGTAATAAAAGGCTTTTAGTGGTTGTAAATACTAGAACACGCCTAGCTTTAACTAGCATAAACCTTATGGATAAAACTAGTAGTTGAGATTATGCTAAAAAATTTGAGGCATTAACCCTCATCTAATGGTTACTACTATAAAAAAAAGTGGTCATCTTGAGTTACTATGACAAACACAATGCACTCATTTATATCCCTAACCTGATACAAAAGAGATTTACTTAGGATCAAAGGTTGAAAAACACTTTAGTAAATAGCGATGTGTTTGTACGTACCTCTATGTATAGAAAGAATTGTGCAACTCTGTAAAGATTACAATTCGAAGGTTGGTTGAACCCTAGTAAACATGACCTAAGTTAATAGTACATTTGAATAAATCAACAGTCATTAACAATAACAACGAGTAATGCAATAACACAATTCCCCTTTTTTACTTTTCATTTATTGCTAGAAACAAGCACTAACTATTAGTTACTATTGCTGGGCATATACCCAACACCCTATTCCCTATGGGATCAACCCTAACCTATTTGAGTTTTATATTTGAAAATTGATCAACTTATTTTAGTGTATTTTAGGCATTACCATCTGCCCCGAACAGATCCACTAATTGGTCCCCACGGCCCAAAACCCCCGAAGATGCACCCCTGATGGGCTGACCACTCTAAACACCGCTAGATGATGATAGGAAGGCCTGAACAAACCCGCTAGTCTATCCCTGGTACTACTACTACGGTTTCTGCTATTGTGGTCCTCATCTATCATACCAACTCCCAGAAGACTGTGATCCACTAAAATTACCCTGACGATGCTGTCTCTTATCGCCATACCCTTGGGCCAAACCACGATGTCTCTCCATACTATGGGTGTGATCCACCACTGCTAAAATGGGCTGCCCTGAACTAGTAATAACTCCACATCTGTCTGCAATTCTTGCCTTAATCTCGTTGTAAGCACCGAACCTGCTCAGCATTGGTCGGCATAATGTTGCCCCATGCCTCGAAATACTGTGTGAATCAGCTTCATACTCTATTAACTGTCACCAACTCCTGCTGTAAATTAACAAACTAAGCACTGATATCCTCTTGAACACTTCGGGGTACATACCGAGCCATAAAAGCATCCATAAATTGATCCCACATCATCAGTCCGAACCCTGAGGGTCTGTTCTCTTTGTATGATCTCCATCAGGCCTTTACCCGGGCTCCAAGTGCTACCCAATAAAACAAACCTCATATGTCTCCTTTAAGCCTAAATTCTACAACCTTTTTTTGCACTCTGTAAATTAAACTTATATGGATCCTATGTAAAGTCACAAAAAAATCTGGGAGGTCCCATACACATAAAATGAGCGTACATCTTTTGATCCTCGAAAGTCATAATGGAAACTGCATACAGAGACTGGCTCGTCAGCTAAACTGGAAGTATCTCTGGGCGGCTGAGTGGGTGGAATTATGGGCGCTGCTGGTGCCGGCTGAACAAGAGGATCTGGGGTACCCAGTGCCGCTCCCTGGGCCAAAGTATGACCCTCATCAATGGGTTACTTACCAAACATAGCCATCATACACTGCCACATATCTCTAAGTGCATCATTTGAGGGTGGTTAAATCTGTGGAAAACGTAGATCTACAAGTGCAGGCCCATCTTACTCAACTCTATCCCGGCCCTACCCTCGAGCTCTAGCTCTACCTCGACCCTATCTAGATCTCTCTACAGGAGTGGGGAAGCATCAATCACCTTCTAATGTTAATTGAATGTATACCATTTGTAGAAGAATGAACCAAGATAAGATACCAAGAAACTAATAAATGCCTCATGCGAAATGATCAACAAGAATCAACCCTATAAGAGATCCTTGTAGCCTTCCAAAGATAGGATAAGGACATCTACATACTGATCCACATGATTCTACAAGACTCTTGCCCCTACAGCCAAATACCCTTATGAACCTAGTGCTTTGATATACTCTTTTACGACCTGAAAATAGAGTTATGATGGCGTCTACATTTTTCTTTGGCAGACAAGCCTAATCCTGACCCAGAATAAATAGCAGTGGGCCAGTAAAAAGAACCCAAAAACAAAATAAAAAGAAGAATAAGAGAAGGAAAAAAGGACAACATAAAAGAAATCTGAAAATATAAATCCAAGCATAAAGTAACTCCTAAGACCTGTGTCATGGCTATAGAGAATCTATACATATGAATACAAAATATAGCCCCTGGTGGGGAAAACTATAAAATAAAAGTCTATCCAAGACCAGACTAGGATAGCCCCAACATTGAAAGGAAAACCGGCTAGCAAGAATGTCAGTTACTTACCGAATCTTCAGAAATACTAGCTACTGCGCTCGATGCATTTGTCGAAACATTTCGTACTATAACCTACATTAGGAAAAGATGCAGAAGTGTACCATAAGTATCAAATCAACGGGTGCCTACTAGGCATCATAGGCCGACTAGGCATTAATAAGAATAAATAAGGTAAAGATAAATCAAAATAAGTAAAGTGGCAGTGCATACTGAACCACCCTGAAGGGGAAACTGCAATAGAAGCTAAAAAAAGCAGAAATAGGGTAATAATAATTAATATATACAGTATCGGCTAACAGGCGAAAAGGATCCACTAACAGGGTGGGTCACACAAACGCTTACCCGGGTCATAAGAAAATCGTGCCCACATATAACATGTACTTGTAGTCCAAACATAACCCATATAAATAGGACCTAATAGCGTACAACTAATGTCAATAATGTAGCTACTGATATATCAATAAAGGCGATAAGGAAGGTAGTCAACCCTACCGAAGAACGGAGATTTGATATGTTCCCTCTCTGGAATGGTCCCTAAGTTAAGAAGGCTATAGAAGAATCACAAACATTTATTAGAATACACCCTCTCTGGGATAATCCCTAGTCAAGAGGGATTGTAGATGCGTACATAATTACCAGTATGTTCCCTTTCTGTGATGATCTAGAATCGAGAGGAACCCATGGAGGACTCAAAATGCATACCTTATATAGAAGTGCAAAAATGCTCCATCTCTGGGATGGTCCCAAATCGAGAAGGACACATGTAAGACTTGAACCACATATACTGAAACCAAAAGTTGACATGCTCCCTCTATGGGATAATCCCAAAGCAAGAAAGACCCACAGAGAACTCGAACCATATACCACTATTCCTTGTATATCCCTCCCTCGATCTACGCATCATGTTTCAAGCATAACAACCTGGGTCGGTAGGGTCCATGAAGGAACTTGAACCCATATATAGAACCTCGTAACCATCACACCAGTAGTATAGCCATCAAGGCAAAAGTGCTAATATTAGAGATCAATCAATATATCATATCTTGGTGGGATCCAAGTATCTCCATACAGGGACAACTCATATCATAGTAAGATGTCGTCAAAAAAATAGTATCCTAGATCATGAAACTCGCAAGGGGATCGTCTCAAATAGTGGGGTATAATAGCGTCGTACCGTGCATAGGCGTAGACACCAATAATATAAGTATATGGAACCTATTTCACATCAATACCTTGTTTGAACCATTGAATAGATGCAAAGCTTTGGCACGAAACATAATCTCCCCCAGCCTCACCATGATCCCAAACCACGGCTAACTGCACCCGAGGCGCCACAAATGTACACTAGCCCAAGTACACACGTATGCAGGAAGAATCACAAACCTATCATAGCTCAGCCAAATGCCCTATTCCCAGGCTCGTGCCGCAAGACAAAAATATTACCACATTGGACTGCTAGCTACCCAAGATAGCTATTTTCAGCTAGGTAAAACACCATACCAAAAGGAAGTCACTATCAGTATAACTATGGCCGACTAAAAATAAAGTCACCACATAAGGTAGCGGGGTGTTCAACGTAGTTGTATCTCGCTAATTGTGGCCTAGAGGCCACCTATACCAATTACATACATATATAACATTTTGAACAGAATATGAATAATCAGCCTACCTAAATCAGTTGTAAAGCCACCAGCGTACATTGAGGATAGCTTATATGCTCTGATTACTAGTCTAATCTCCTCCCTAACCTCACTACGGTAAAGAGTCTATGTATAACAATGTGCATCAAAGGTATTACTCCTCCCCTATCCATACAACAGTCCAGAGTCGACATGAGACACGTAGGCAGGGCAATACGTCCCCAGGGTAAGTAGTTAAACTATAAGCCAGCTAAATAGGCCATAGGATGGATAAATAAGCATATCAGATCCCAAATAATCAACCCAGCCCTGAACTGCGCTTTACCATACATATACTATACTAATACCGAATCTAAAGAAAGTACTCTATAGCCTACCTTGATTTCGATGATATCCTCGAAAAACATGCTACATATGCCTAAAATTACATACGAAGCTTGAAATTACATAAGACTAGAAAAAACATAACCAACGTGTTAATATTAGTAAAACAAGACCCATATTGCTATATAAATGGCAGGATTAAAATATTAGCAAAATCAGGTTCGTAAATCCCAACATCTCAAAAAAAATAAAATATTTTTACCAACATGTAGAGCACAGCTCGTACATTGCACGGTACAAAATAGAGCTATATTTAACAGTAGAATTGAAAGATATAAGCCTAAAAAGTTAATAAATTAAGGAAATAAAGAATTACCTGGTAGAAATGATTATCGAACTACCATAACGTATTTCTACGAAATAAAATTTAGTTAAACCTTTTAAAATCTCCTCAATTTGACCTAGAATTCAGAAGAAAAACTTGATTTTTTGAAGAAAATGAGAAAGAAACGAGCTGGAACCGCTAATATATGCCCAGGCACCTCTTTGACTGATAAATGACCGATTTACTGATACCCGCAGGCCTAATTTTGACATCTTTTGGGAAAATTTCCAAAAAATCACACAAAAGGGAAAATGAGTCAAAATATAGCTCTCCATTTATGAAATCTTTATGTAATCGATATTACGGACTCAAAGGAATCGAAGAAAAGGAGATCCAAGATTATGTAAACACAATAATCCCCAAAATAGTCAAACATAAAAGAAAATTACACCACAAAAATATTCAGGGAATCCACCTATCAATCTCAGTAAACCATAAATGACTTGGGGCGATTACAAGGATACTTTAAATAAAAGAGAGCTGCAAACATATGAAAATAATTTAGGAGGTCGTTACACCAGGATATGTTGCAGGCTTATATTTTGATTTCGGTGGTAGCTAGGATCAGTACTTGTCTTAGGAAGAGTTCTCTGATAACAACAACTTGCATTCCATCATCTAGACAACACTATTTGAGGCTTTGTATGGTAGACATTGCAAATCACTGATTGGTGGATACAATAGCATTGAGATTCAACCTCAGACTTCTAATTTGATTCAAGATATTATTGAAAGAGTCAAAATAATTCAGGTTAGATTTCAAACAGCACAGAGTAGACAAAGGAGGTACACAGATTATAATTTTTGCTTTTTGAGTTTAGTAGCGGGGACTTGATGATTAGGGGCTTAATTGAGGCCATATGAGATCATAGATAAGATTAGCGGGGTTTCCTACAGATTTGACCTACCATCATATTTAGCGTCGGTACTCCCTATTTCATCCACCTCTCCATGCCTTGTTGTTATATACCAGACCCCTCTCGTACATTTTGTTATAAGGCAGCTTTATTGGATGACTAGTTTGTGTCGAGCATCCTAAGGAAATTATTAATGAAAGATGTAAACGACTCAGGTTCATGGATATTTCTATTATACGAGTTTGATGGTCATGTAGTCCAGTCTAGGAATCCATTGAAAGGTTAAAATAATTGTGACTTTTGCATTCTTATTGTTTCAAACTTCTCGTACTCATTTCTTCTTAACTTTTGTGGATGAAAGTTTCTTTAGTGGTGGATATTGTAATGGACCTCGGGGCCATTTTCGTGATTCCTATGATTTCTCTTTATTTAGAGCACTCTTGTAACTGCCCCAAGTCGCTTGTAACTTATTGGAATTGATAGGTTGGTTCCTTATTCAGTTTTACAATTTAAATTTCTTTAATTACTACTAGTTTGGGTCTTACTTATCTCATATAATCCTGAGTATCCTTTTCGTCAATTTTTTTGAGTACGGAATGTTGATTATGTAAAGGTTTCATGCATGGGTTATCGAGATCGGACTCTATTTCTATTTTGAGCCTCAATTATTCAAATTGAGGCTGGCTGGGCACCAAATGGTCGCAATTACGTGGCCTTGGATGCAATCGCGTAGGCCAGACCTAGTGCGCATCAAGATCGCGGGGATAGGGACTGCGATTTCCATAGTTAAGGTTTCCAAGGTTCACAATCACGTAGCCGGATTCGTGATCATGTGTTCACCTGGAAAAGCTATACAAAGTTTTCTTGTTTATTTTTTGAGGTAGTTTTCCCATTTTTTTTCAATTTCCTCTCAACTCTAAAGCTTTTACCAGTATATTTAAGAGGTTGCTAAGTGATGTCAATCCGTGGAATCATATTTGGTTTTTCTACGATCGTTTCTACTAGGTAATTCTTTGTTTTTCTTTAGTTATAAACTTTTTTGTATTACATAAACTTTCTGGGCTTGTTTCTTCATTTTCTAACATTATTTTGAGCCCTATTTTGTACCATATGATGTTTGAGTTGTGCTCTACGTGTTGGTATAACTATTTTATTTTTCCAATCTACTAGGATGTACGGATCCATTTTTAGTTTTGATTTTGACCCTACTATTTATATAGCAATGCGGTTTTTGTTTTAATCCGCTTGACTCATGTATTACGTTTTCGCTATATTTGTGCGGTATCAAGCTCATTCGTGATTGTCTGCTTCTTCTAGCACAACTTTTGAGGTTTTCGCCGACACTAAGTAGGCCATGGTCTACTTTCTTAAGATGGAGTATTAGTGTAGCATATGTATGGTAAAGTGTTAGCTAGGGGTTGGGATTACTATTTGGATCCCCCCAATGTTTAGTTTGTCCTACGGCCTACTTAGCAGGCTTATTACTTAGTTAATTACCATGTGTCCAATGCCAACTCTGAAACATAGTATGGTTGGCAGAAGAGTATAACCTTTGGTGCATATTATTGATACGCTGACTCTAAAACATAGACAAGTTGGGAGGGGATTGTACTAGGGATAGAGCTTTTATTCCCTGGTTTAGGTTGGTCGCTTTAAAGCCTATCTAGGTAGGTTGGTTGTTTTGTGCTCTACCTGAGGTGTTGCATATGATTAAAAAGTGTGTGGTTACTTATCTATATATTGTCGGATACAACTTTGTTGGATAGTTAGCAGCCCTGTGTGATGATATTATACCCTAGCCTAGTGTCAGCCTAGGAGTGAGTTGTATTGGACAGAGTTGTGATAGATCCATGTTTTCCCTTGTATAGGTATTTACTTATCCCTTAACGGGCACCCTCTGGGAAGTTGTGGCATATTTGGTGTGATTACTCATGGCTCGGGATAGTAGTTAGGCTAGGAGAGGATGTACCTTGTGACTAGGGTTTGACAGTCATTCAATAGATTCCAGTTAGCAACCTTAGACCAGTATAGTCTATTGGTTGATTTTATGTTGTGAGCATGCATTAATATTTTTAAAAGGTAAATTGATTTTTTATAGAGTCATAATCAAAAATTGATTTCTAATACACTATATGCTTCCACGACCGGGGTAGCAGTATAGAGCTATTTTCTTATTTAGCACTTTGATTTCTGGGTATACTGCGATTCTGATTTGCCTATTTGGCTGGACTTGAGTTTTTCAATGAGATGTGATATACGGGTTGAGCTTGAGTTTTTTCATTTTTTCCCTGATGACTATGCTACTAGTTGGATTTTTAAGAGGATTTTGTATGCGGAATTAGGCCCCTCCACGAACTCTCTAACCGCGGATGGCTAAGATATTATTGCTAGGTATGATCTGCACCCCAAGAAAGGGGTATTATAGAGTAGGAGGGGTAAGTATATAGGGAAGCTTCTGTCGGTCAGCTCCTGGCAGAGTCTTTTTACTGGGGAGGGTGCTTACGGGCATATTTACTTTTCAGTACCCCTTTGCATTGCATCCCTATGCGCTTGGTTGCACTTATCGGGGCTTACGGGGGAAGTCCTGTTAGGTTATTTAAGTGTTGATGTTTCACTTGCTAGCTAGGCTCTATGGCTACTCTTCCATGTTCTTGATTGCTTTCCTTGCCTTAGTTACTATTACATTCAGTTATTACATTTCATGTGTTCCTTTTTCTCTTATTGGTCCTTCCTTGTGCTGGTTAAGTTGGAGCTCCAGGTACGTGTCACATTCGGTCATGATTTGCTTGTGGTCCAGGTTCTATGTGTTATACCTTGATAGTGACTTTGATTTGCTTGTGCCCCAAGTTCTATGTGTTATGCCTTGATAGTGACTTTCTTTCGTTCTTGTTAGCTAATGTTTCACACACTGATAGATGATCCTTCACCACACTTACTAGCTATTAATGCAATTACCCTTTTTCTGTTGTACATTACGTGTTATTGCCCTATTTTCTTTTGATCACTCTTTATCTTGCTTATGCTTAATTTTGACAA
>JBDJHY010172278.1:0-12304 GCA_039654485.1 Withania somnifera
TTGATGCGTAATCCCTTGTTTGTTTTTGGTATCGATCGAGTTGTAGTGGCATTTCCCAAACCTTCCTCCTTGAGGGAGAGTTTGATTTATAGTTTATTAAGATTAACTTGGGTACTTGGACCCATACTCGTCCATTTTTTTCATTTGGTTTTTGTTGATTTTAAAGGATTCTAGATTCAAATTCAGGGGTTGTTAAGTGATATCTATGATTCCTGGTACTTCTATTTATTTGTTTTTCCTGTTGGTTGATTCTTTGGTAGTGGATAGAGGGAGTTGATTCAGTATTGGTTTCTCCCATATTTGATGATTTAGTGGTTTTTGTCATCCATCATATGCTTGGTAGTGATTTGGTTGTCAATTCGAGTTAGCTGCTTTGATTTTGCTTGAGTGTGGACTAGTATATCCGGTTTGTGCTTGGGTAATGTTTGGACATTGTGTGGAGACCTTCTACATGCCTTTTGTTGGTTCATCTAAGTAATGTACCAAAAATATGGTTAGTATTGTGGATTGGATTAGACTTATTTCTCCATTTGTTGTTTGTGTAGGCATTATGGATGGTGTGGTGTTGGTAGCTTATGAGGGTGTTTTATTTAGATGTGTGGTCTATTGCATGTATACTCTTGTTATGTGTGCTTTACCTGTTAGATTGGATAAATTAGGTAATACGTATGGGTTGGATTGTGTTGTTTCTTTGATTTAGTTATTGATTCCCGTGGTTGAGGATTGGTACTTGTGGCATCTTTAATTTGAGGTAGCTAAAAGCACATTGGTATTGGAATTTCTTTCTATTGTGATTACATTTGTTTTGTGATACCCCATTATTCATTTTGGATTGGTTTGGTCTTCGGGTTTGGATAAGAGGTGGATATAGGTTTGTATAGGGGTCCCTCTACCTTGGCCCATCTTCCTTAGAACCCATACTACAAACTCATGTTTCGGTTGCATCAGATGTACCCTTCTTAATACGGGTGGATTCATGTAATGGGGACTGAGGTGAGTGAGGATAGACTCCCTTTGTGAGCCTATTGGAAATTCCCATGGGTTGTAAGCTGACTCAACTAGGGAAGCCTACATGTGATATATGGCCGGAAACTATTATTTTACCTATTCCTTTGATGTAGGGATTTTGTTTGATGTATGATAGAGTTCATAATAATTCTCCCATCGAGATCGAGTCATTTTAGTCTATGTAGATATTTCTTTTTGAGGATGTATTGTTTGAGTTGTTAATGGTTTATTGATGAGCTGTTTGTTTTGGTAGGTATTTGACTAGTTGTGTTTGTTTGTTTGCTCCTTCTAGTTTGGTTTGTTTCATTTTGACGTCGTGAGTTGGATTAATTTAGTATAGCATTGTTGGTTTTTCTCTTGGACCCCGGGTATGTAGTTTGCTTACTAACTTTGAGGCTATGCTCCACCTCGTGGTTATATTTTTTCTATTGGTGACCAAATTATCCTCTCTCTAAGATTTGTCTTGGGTAATGGTGATTGTCAGAGTATTCGGGCTTTGTTGGCCAAGACAGTTTATTATAAGTATTTACGGGTTTTATCTTGGGATGATATGTTGGTTTTGAGTTTACTGCTAGTGGTGAATTGGGTTGTGATTTTTGGTTTTTTTTTTGGTGGTGTGATAAGTGATTTAGTCTATAGTTATGGACTCTTGTTAGACCTTCTTCTTGTGTTTTCCTCATTTGGCACCGTGAGTTTATTTTTTTGTATGTGTGGGATATTTTACGATGAATTAGTGCAGTTTCGATGGTGGATTTGGCATTTGTGTGGGGAGTTGGTGACCATTCTAGTTTTGTGATTTTTGAGAAGTGGGGGTTCTTAAGCTTCTGGAACTTGAGGTTCTATGGGTTGTTCTTTTTTGCCTAAAAAGCCTTTTGATTGGCTAGGAAGGTCTTGTGTGGTTGGTAGTATCTTATGTTGAAATTCAATGCCTTCATTCCCTTATTCTTTTGACTTTCGAGGATGCAAGTCTTATTAGTAGTGGATGTTGTAATCACCGTTCCAGTTATTTCCGCATTTTCACATTTTATTGTATCTTAGAGCATTCCTGTAGTGACTGTAATTCACTTAGGACCTATAAGGATTTGTGGATTTGTGGATTTGTTCTCGAGTCATTCATTTGGTCGTTGCATCGATTTCCTAGTTTTAAAGCCTTAACTCTTGATATCGTTCACCCTAATCAATATTCCTTGAAAACAAACTCGAAATAAAATTCTAATAGTTCCTTTACCCTTGAAATATGAAAATAGGTCATAGAAGACCATCATTTTATGTTCTAGATTTTTCTTGTTGCTTAAAGCTCATTTGACGACATAACATTGAGATTGAAGGCAAAAGTGTGACTTTTGTCAACAATTGTTGATAAGCCACTCAGACTCGAGTTTTGTTAATTCCAGTGGATCCACAAGGTGAAGTTTGGTCTAGACGGATGTTTGGATATTGTTCCATAGATTCCGAATATGTTTTGATACCTTAAAGTAAAGTTTGAGTTTTAAATACAATGGATTATATCGGGTTATGGAGACCTCAAAACAAAGTTTTGATGTTTTTATTGTGTCTGAAAGGTTGTTTACACTCAAAACTCATATATGGATTGTATATATAGGGTGCTGAATGAATTCTGAAAGTTGGTTTAATATTTTCCTGAAATGTTACAGTTGTCCGTAGGATGAACAGTATAGATCATATTGTGGATATTACAATCAGTAGATTGGACCACACTGTGACCCTGAAATATAATATTTTAAGCTTTAAACCAACAAACGGTCCATAGGGTTGAACCTATGGTCAGTAGTATCTCATCTGGGCATTTTTCTATTGCTTTAATGAAAGGTAGTTTGGGGTTTTTAAGTACCCTATGTTTATATGTGGGACTTGCATGAGCTTAGTCTTATTCTTCAAACTTCAAAACCCTTTTTAAAACCATTAGTTATATTTCATTAGTTGGGAAGATTAAATCATCAAGCTTTAAAGAATTCAAGGCCCTTGGTAAGATTTTTGTTACTTAAAATGCATGTTTTTCATAGGATTCTTTATATTGATTCACTCTTATTTCCTTACATTAATTCACTGAATCTTTTGGGGGTTCTGAAACCCAAGCTTTGTATTAAACAAACCGGTATTTAAGCTATCAATATGAACTCAGATTGTGATTTATAATGATAATTAGAATCCCCAAGATACGGATGACTTGAATTTCTATGATTACTTCCCAAAATTTGATATTATTCTTCCCCAAAACACCATGTTTAGCTCCAACAACCTTGGGTCTTTACATCAGTTTCTAAGTGACGTTGGAAACTTAAGACGTTCTAAGAGCCCTATATTGTTGATTTTAGAACCTTGCATGTTTTGACGAGCCCATTTTTTGATATTGATTTGGCCTTAAAGGCTTATTTTTGGATATTGATGAATTGTATTACTTGAGATTTTGACAATGACGTATGAGCACAAAGATTTTTTAGATAATCTTCTAATATTGACATGAAACTGATTTATAAGCGGACTTTTCAAAAAAAGGTATTTTTTGGTCTTTCTTAAATTATTCTAAGACCTGATTGTCGATTGGATGCTAGGTACTACTATTTTCTAGGCCCTAAAATCTAGCATCGGGCACATGACCTTGCTAGAACTTGTAGCTTTGTCCCAATGTCGGATGCTAAGTATTAGCCATTACCTGATTTAGCCCCGGTGATGCCTGGGAATAGATATTTAACTTTCTACTAGTTTCATATGCGATGATGCCTAAGTACATGATTGAGACCCATGATTCATCAGCTGTAGATCAACTTATAGATTCAACTATGAGATCCAACTGTAACTATAAGATCAGGTTATAGATCCATCTATGAGATTCAACTATAGATCTAGTTGTAGACCCTTCCATGAGATTTAGTTATGAGATTATATGTGGGGTCTCCCTCCATTGAAATTTCCAATCGACACTAGAATGTATATGATTTGGGGAGGGGTATACAGGAAAGTAGTTCTATGGGTCCTACCTGCCGGACCTATGGTATTGGAGAAGGAGAATACACATTTATATTCATCTAAACTAGTACCATTACATTCATGTTTTTATTACTTTCTGCATTTGTTTTCTTATTTGATGACATCTAGTGGAATAGGAAGACATCGGTGAGCGTGACTACTTGAACTTATTTGCTTATTTACTTTGTATCTTCTATTTATGGTTGTTATTTGGTAGTAATTAGAATTTTAGTTGATTAGTAGATATTTTCTATGTGTGGGTTCCATTTGGTTATGCCTCTTCCTGTTGTACTTCATTAAGGTTACCGGTATACGGGGCTTATTCATTCTCTATTAATTGATTATCTGTTACAAGGAAGGATGTAGGTATTTATCTCTTTAGATGAGTTCTTATGTTTCTATTATTAGTTAGGTCCACTAATTGCTCCTTGTTTACTCTACCTATCTGTAGTTAGTGATACTTACCTATGCCTGCATTCTTTGACTTTTATGAATTATTTTTTCACTATCTGTAATTTACTACATTTTTTTCTTCTATTCCCCCAATCGACCTATGATTCTTATTAGGTACCCATGGTGTTTGGTACTCATACTACACTTTTGCATCTCTATAGTGAGAACCAAATACTAATGTTCATCGCCGACCCATAGCCCTACTGACTATTCTGATCCTAGTTAGATGATGGCTTTTCGCATTTGGAGCTTACCTTTACCTCTCACTATCTTTCTTATTATTTCATTTTGTACTATTGTAGACAGTTATTACATTTTCATTTGAAACATTTTACCTATTTCTTATAGGCTCATGAACTAGTTTACCAAGTTTTGGGGATTTTTTTTAGTACTAGATTTCTGCATGTTCTATCCTTATTTATATTTTTATCTTCCACTTTTATTAATTATTGTTTCTCTCCAGACTCTTTGGGTGGTTCTTATAGAGGGATATAGGTGCCCTTATGACTTGAGAAATTGGGTCATGCCAGAAGCTAGGCTAAAACAGGTGGAAAAGAGTAAATCGGATGCCCGATGCTCGATTAGGTATAACATAAGTTCAAAACCCTTTGTTTATTATTAATTATCAGAAAATCCCATAGTTACCAATTTTTCAATTTATATATGAAAATGGGCCCTTATGGCCATAATAACTTTGAAAACGGTGATTACGGGCTTATGGCCTCACATGTAGCTCTCAAGAAAATAACCTCTCCAATACACGCACTGCATGAACAGATGATCACAGCGAGACACTACAGCTAACCTGCCACCCTACACAGGCTCAATCTAATGCTAAAACCACATAACAACCAGCCCAAACCTATAGGGAAAACCCTAAAACCAACCCACACTTCAGCATCCTATACTTATAGAGTCACCCTATGACCACCACTAGGAATCAAGTAGGTCAAAGACATTGTATTATACCAAATGCCCCTAGAAAGAGAGATGAAGCAGAAGAAGATGACCGAACAGGGGTGATGGTTCCAACCTAATATACCCAACCCAAGGATGCTATCTAGCACAGTTATAAAAAATATATACCTAGGGGTAAAAAGAGCCTACCTATTGTCCTTTAAAAATAAAGTTGTAGCTCACAGAAATCAACTAGTCAAACTCAAAACATCTCCGAAAGGGATTAAAACTAGAAAAATAAGCATCTACGCATCAATATAGTTCTAAAGTTAATATTTATGCCGAAATCAGAGATAGGTCAAAAATTAGGTCCAAGGGGACCCACTAACTGGACTTGGAAACAAATTTCCATTCAGAGTTCCCAACAACACTAGGAACTCATGTTCTGAAAATAACCATAATGGGAGAAATTAAAGGTCTTGAAATCTCCCAGATAAGGAAAGGATGAATGTGCAAAACTTTACAAAATTTACAAGAAAAGCAGTGAGAGTTACATTCCATGGATGAAGGAGAACTAACATGTGGTATGAGAATTCACACTAAACACCAGTATTAACCACCATAACCAGCTAGGGCACAAGGATTTCCAAGTATTACTAAAGTCTGTTAATGAAAAAAAAATGCAGCCATGGACACAAAAAGAAGAGGTGGAAATACTTACTAAGGAGGTAAAGAAATTTGAGAATATCAATTAAGGAACACAACCACAATGTGGATATGATTCCCAAGAAATTCTAAGCATACAGAGGTGTTAAAGTGAGAATAATGAGGGACAATATTGAAATTTAAGAGATGAAAAATATACTGCAATTCATATTACACCTACAGACAGAAGGTCGCAGGTGCGATGAGAAAGTACGATGAGAAAGTCACAGGGGAAAAATGACCCCAGCCCACCTGACATCGTAGGTATAGAAAACCCTCCTTAGGGGAGACCTGGACTTTGAAGGAATGAATCCCACCTGTTGTCATAGGTGCAACTACAACAACAATTCTAACAAACTTGGAATTCTCCTACGGAGGTTCAAAATGAGTTCGAAGTCTGATATTATCAAATTGCTAGCACTAACATATCGAAAATGACATTCTATACTTAATGACATAAAGGAAATTTCAGGTGAGGTTGTTTCAGATGAATGCTGACAAATTCAATCACTTTGACACCAAAATGACATAAAAACAACCAACACCTTAAAATCATCATGGACACCTCGGGGAGACAATGAACATACTACTTATCCAACTCGACAATCTAGAACTAATGGCACAGTCGAATCTTTGATCCGACGCTTCAAATAATGAATGTTAACTGAAGTGAAACATTCAACTGCCAACCAACTGTTATGTCATCAAATGATATAGAATCACACTAAAATATCCTAGAGAAAAATTATACCAAAATCCAATTTTCGATGCTAATGGAACTGTCACAGTTTGATTTGGAGCTTGTCTTGAAGGAATGTTGACTAAAATCAATAATTCCTTAAGTTCAGGCTCTGAAATAGAAAAAATGAGATAACTCTCAACCAAACTGCCAAGGAACTGGCTAATGGTCCTAGAAGATCAAAAATAACCTAGGAAAGTTAACGAAATGCTTTAGATTGCAAGAAGACATATAAATACAAAATGACCATAAGGGTCACTACAAAAATGAATAAAGATAAGGACAAATCTCTTCAACTCAATGAACTCTTCTGAGGGATTAGTCATCCCTAATGACATCATCAAAAATACAAAAGGGCTATAATGAGTTTTGAAAGCTATCTTAAGGATACTTAAATCCCTAATCTTCAACTGATGATAGTCGTCAATCTTAGAGAATGCTACAGATTCCTACAACTGGTCAGAAAAAACATCAATTCATGGAATGGATACTTATTTTTAATGATAAACTTTTTCAACTACCTGTGGTCAATGCACACCTCATAGGCCCTCTCATTTTTCTTTACAAGAAAAAATAGGAGCACCCAAAGGTGATACACTCGGCCTAATAAATCCCTGAATCAATAGGTCTTGCAACTGGTCTTTAATTCCTTCAACTCATCTTGGGACACATGATAAAGAAATAGATATGGGATTAGTGCCCAACTCCAAATCATTACCAAAGTTGATGTCTCTATTAGGAAGGACACTTGGAAGATTAGTAGGGAAGATATACGGAAACTCCAAACCACTAGAACAGATTCAATAGAAGGAGTACCAACACTGACCACAATCAATCTATGGTCAATAAAAGACCTTAATTGATAAAGGAAAAATAAGAGTGGCAACCTCTCTTAATCAATCTATGGCATGAATGAATGAGATCACCTTACTATGATTAAACAAAAAGAAAAAAAACCCTTCCACTCAACCTTCGAAATACCAGACATATGTAAAGTAATAGTCATGACATAAAAATCTAAGATGGCATGATGAGAAGAAAGCCATTCATACCCAGAATGACATTAAAATCTACAATATCAAGAACAATCAAGTCTACCCATGTATCATACCCTAAAATAGTAACAACACATGATCGGTTCACCTTATCCACTATTAAGGAATCACCTATGAGAGTATATACATGTAAAGGCACAGGTAAGGAATCAACCATGGGAGTATATACATGTAAAGGCACTGGTAAGGAATCACTCCTCATATCAAATTCAGAATAAAAATAGGTAGATACATATGAATAAGTAAATCCAGCATCAAATAAGACTGATGAAGGTTGATGGAACATTAGAGATCTCTACCTCTATCCTTCCTGGTAAAGCAGAACACAAACCCCTAACACTACTTGATGGAGCACCTCCTCTACCAATACCCATAGGAATCGTAGCTCTACTATCACCTCTACCATAGGTCCTACCACCATTACTAGGATGTGCTATGCCTCAACCTCTTTCCAAAGATGATTTTCTCTATTTGGATAATAAGAACCAGGTTAGGGACCTTCCTACCAGGACTGTAGTCAGTGAACCTAAAAACTTACCTAATGAATGGTGACTCTTACCTCTCACATCCTCAACTCCTCTTTCTCCATTAAATCAACCTCCTTATCAACCTCAACCACATCTTAAAGGGACAATCCTTGTCTAGTAAATCTAAACACAATAACACATAATGTATAAGACAACCCTCACATAAGCCTATAAGTTCTCTCACCTAAATCTATAAAAGGCAATCTGGAATACCTAGATAAAGCACAAAAGTAAGTCTCATACTCATCTTCTTTCATACCCCCTACTCTAACATCTAAAATCTCAATATGTTCCCCTCTTTCATGCTCTAAGGAACATATCTACCATAAAAGTCCTATAAAAGAAGATACAGTTGGTCTATTAGTTAGGTGAGAAAGCCATTACGAATGTGCTGGCCCACACAACTACAATGTATTGTGAAGAACCTCATGTGAGTATTCGAACCCCATACTCTTTATTATCTCCCTACAAGTTGATAGGAGCTCAAATACCACATCAGCTCTACCACTTGAAATTATGAAGGATTTAGAGTTTTGTCCCCCACTCTAAAATGTGACCCTTGAAGTGTGTCAATCGTACCCCTACTCAAAAATACTCTTCAACACACTTCATACCCACAATAAGGTATCCTAAAATATTAGTGTAATAGTAATCTCTAGGGCTACCTGCCCCTCCTCAACATGAATTTTTGGCTTAGGAGAAGTTTCTATAGCCTGTACCCGGACTGTAGCACCTTGGGTTCTACCTCATAACTTTACTTGGGATTATTTACAACCCCTTCATCTAACTGGTGCCTCATTAATTGGAGCTAGGTCAGCCTCCCCTCTAGCTAGAAATCGAATCCTTACAATTTGTCACAGAATAAACCATATCTCAAAACCCAGACAACCAAATCATGCGATATAGGAATGAAAAATAAATAAAAAGAGAAGATTTACTAAATCTTCCATAGCCTCTTGAAGATAAGTTGTGGATGTCTTTGCACTGATCTGCAAGACTTAACAAAAGTTTTTCTTGTACACTGTGAGACCTATGAACCTACAACTCCGATACCAACTTATCATGACCCAAAATACCAAGTCATGATGGTACCTATCTCAAGACACCTGGACAGGTAGGCCTCTAAAATACTATAACGATAAATGTAGAATACAATTAGTGAGCGAGAACAAAATAAGGTATAAAACAAAAATCCAACTAATAAACCACCCCAAACTGGTGTCACTTTATACAAGACTCTAAATAATGAGTACACAAATTCAATAAATAAATAAGTCTTAAATATCTCAAAATACTTAAGTAGGATCTTACAAAAAACATGAAAGAGTTTGGGGCATCTGCTGGATGAACATGGAAGCTACTTTAATTCTATAAATGTCGTACCTCAAACCTGATCTGGGAGAACAAATCAAGGTACATCAAGCTCTTTGCCTACACTAGTGTAGAAATTAAGAAAATGCATACAAAAGTACATCAATGGGTCCTCATCAAGTTTCCTTTGCATGACTCTAAAAAAGTGGTGATGAGCACTAACTACCTCAACATACCAACCACAACCCTATAAAATGTTGAGCTGTAAATCATAATTCAGTTATGTATAATATTAATAATAATAGGACATATATAGGATGTTGGGTATTATAATGATAAATTAACTAGTAAATAGAAAACAATAATGAATCAGGTAATCAAAAGTTGTCAACCATAACTTAATCCATATCGAAATAATAAAATATAAAACAAGGCACCACTGGCCAACTCAAATAAAGCATCAATCAAAAGGTGAAACTGAACCATGTAAGGTTCAATTACTCATACTTATCACATTCAGAGGCAACCCTCCCTCCCTGAGTCTATTTTACTACTAATGGGAAAATATCACTCCTTGTGTTACACCTTATAGGCATAGTTTGTAATACCTCACTTAGTCCCCAATACATAAGTCCAAGTCGCCAATACATAAGTCCAACTGTCATAAGAATGGTACATATGATGCTACCGATAGATAGACTCGTAGGATGGACTCTAACAGGAATAGGACAAGATGAATAATTAATCATCACTAATCTCAACATCATAATACTAGTACTTTCAAGACCAATTTATTCGTTTGAACTCATTATTACTAAGGTCACTTCTCATCATTTCTCATAACTTTCAGGAGGCTTTTTATTTCAATATAACTCAACGTATCTCATTAAGACTATAAATTAGCCTTAATATTTCATCATAGTCAGCCGTCTAGGCTCATAATATCATTTAATTAATAGAATAAGTGGGAAAAATCAATAACAAATCAAAGAATGTAAAAGTTAGTCCATATCATAAAAAAGATAGTTCATATCATAAATGCTCACAAAATATAAGGTCAATCATGTAAACAAGTCAATGTGTGTGCAATGTAATGCAATTTCATGCCATTAAAATGATGCATATCTACCTTATATACCTTAGAAATACTGGGAATTCACACATCAGTCCTTTATTTTACATAAATATCAATTTCATGACAATGCGATGAATCACTCATTGGCCCTTCCTTTTTATTTCATAAATCAATATTATAACCATACAAAGAATAACATTTCGGTCCTATCCTTTCATATCATATCTCGATGACATTTCCAGAATTCACAAATTGGCCCTGGCCTTTTATAACATATTTCTCTTTCTCATTCTTTGTCATTACATATCATGAAAAGGCCAAAAACCGTACATCAGCCCTTGCTGTTCAAATCATTTTATCATATGTTCATAACTATATTTCTTGTCAACAATCAATATGCATCAATGAATTAGAAATATCATATGAAAATTATGAAAAAAAAAAGACAATATCACTTAATAAGTCCCAAGGAAACTCATGGGTGCAACAACAAAAAAAGAGAATTCGTATCAATTCGATCCAAGGCAACTCAAGGGAATAAAAATCATGTAAAGAGGATATTAAGTGCAATTTCCATAATAGTGCATCTCAAGGCCTCATAAATACCTCAACTTAATAGGGTATCAGATATCAAATAAATTCATAACCATTTTCATTCTTTTATTTTTACTTCGCATGTTTGACTCTAGCATTCAGGTGAATAGTCTTCACTTTACCTACAAAAATTCCCCCAAGTAGTCCATATTACTCCTATTTTAAGAAAAAAACATATAAACACCTATGACACTTTATAGTAGAGTTAAGTACCTCCACTTTCCTTAAAAGACAAGAAAGAATCAAGCGCAAGTCTTCCCTTTGTGTAGACCTTCCAAACCCATAAAATCTAGTCAAATATAGATATTTTATAAGAAATCATACACCGTGATACTTATCATGGTGAAATTCCACTATTTTAGTGATTGATCATGATAAGCATCACGTCGTGGTAGTTATCGTGATCAAGCATTCAACTTACAATGGCATTGTAAATTGACCCAATTTTCTCCTGGAATGCTTGTTGGTCAACTACATGTTTAAAAATTACTAAAAAATAAAAAAAAAACTATGAAAACATACGTATAACACACGGATTGCCTCCTGTGAAGCGCCTTATTTAATGTCGTGGAACGACCTATAAATTCTTATGCATCCACCATCTTGATTTTCAACACCGCACAATCTTCCTTGGACCAATAATGTTTGACCCTATGCCTATTTACCACAAACATTTGGTCTAACTTATTATCTTGCAATTCTATTGCCCCGTGCTTTGTTATGCGCACCACTTTGAATGGACCCATCCATTTGGAGTGTAACTTCTCGGGGAAGAGTCTCAATCTTGAATTAAACAAAAATAACAACTGGCTGAGCTCGAATTTATGCTCCACAAACCATTTATCATGCCATCTTTTTTTTTTCTCTTTGTACACCTTAGTACTCTCATATGGATTTAGGCGGAATTCATCCAACTCAAGTAGTTGTAAGATCCTCTTTTTAGAAACTTCTT
>JBDJHY010172298.1:0-12303 GCA_039654485.1 Withania somnifera
ACGTCGTTGCCTTTAGGTCGAGTTGATTTCTATTTATCAATTGACTGATCTTACTCATCAATCGATTAATCTGGTCTCTGACCTGTTGAATGACCTTTAAACCGTCTAAAGACTATCTGATTTTATCGATTATTTGAACACAAGTCAATTATTTAAACATCAGTCGACTAATTCTATAAGTTGAATCAAAACCTCACTCAAGCGTGTATGTCCCATTTGACCATATCAATGGTTAGATCTCTCATATTTTTATAATCCCCTCACTTCATTCTTGTTTTTTTGTTTAATTTCCCAAGATATACAATTTTGTTAAACTTGAATGCCCCCTCCACCCCATTTTTTTATTTTCTTTGTTATTGACAAATTGTGTTGGCTAATAGTGATGAGAATATACTTTATGAATAAAAATATATCCTATTTCCTATAGATTTGACCCCAAATCCTTGTTGGTTTACGATATTTTTACAATATTCGCATATACTCTTTGATTGGATTTAGAGGTATAATTGATTGATCAAAGGATACCTAATGTATTTATTCAAAGAGGGTGATATTATTCTTGAAGGTTAAATGGGTAGTTAAGAAGGGTTGTCTAGTGTATTCTGACCTATGTTTTTTATAATAGTTTTGGAATTTCCTCCTTTGGAATCATTCCCAATAGTTAGTAAGTTTTCAAAGTTTGTGTTTATTATACCTCCTCAATGTTCCACCCAATGGGGATATTAATTTTGGGGTTCACTTAGAGCCATTTACTCATCCTATTTTTATTATGCCATATTAAATGAAACTAATATAATTAAGTGAGTTAAAAGATCAGCTACAAGACTCTTAGTACAAAAATTTTATTAGACCCAATGATTCACCTTAGGGTTCTCCACTTTTATTGCTAAGATCAAAAATGGGTTTATGTAGACGTGGATTAATTATAGGAAACTGAAAAAAGTGACCACTAGAACAAGTATCCTATACCATGCATTGATGATTTATTTAACCAACTACAAGGTGCTTAATTTTTTTTAAAGATTAACCTAATGCCAGACTATCATTATTTTACTTTGAAGATATGTTGTGGTAATTATTAGTATCTTGATATGTACTTTTTGTTGACTAATGCTTAAAAAAAATTATAAAGTTGATGAATATGGTATTCTTTACTTATTTGGATTCTTTTATAATTATATCAACAACAACTTTGAATGGTCATGCAATAATGAGGAGAACTAAAAACACCTGAGGATGAAGCTTTAAAGGAAGAATCATAAGTGATTGTGTGCTAATTTTTTATCAGTTTTAACTTAATTTAATAGAATTATGGGGGATTTTGGTGTCCAAGAAAGCTATATAATGATCTAAGGAGGATTAAAGAAGTTCCACATTAGGCCAATTTAACTTCACTTATTGATCTTCAATGCTTTATAGTATTGGTTGAATACCACAGAATGTTCATGATGGTGTTTTCTTCTATTGCATCTTCGTTGAAAAAATTTACTTTGAAGAATGTGGCATTCTAGTGGTATGATGATTTTAAGGCGAGCATTCAAAAAATCAAGGATTTATTAACTTTGGTTTTTATTCTAAATTTACTTATGGAAGGTGAAGGATTAATGGTGTATCCGATGCTTCATGAATGATAATTAAGTGTGTTTTGATATAGGAAGCTAACTTTATATTGCATATGCTTCAAAATAATTAAAGGTAAAAGAGTAGAACTATGCAACTAATGACTTGAGATTAGAAGTAGAAATGTCTACTTTGAGGATTTTGAGGCATTATCTCTATGGGGTAATCTAGAGATTTTCACATAATGTAATGGCCTAAACTTCCTTGTTAACATTTCTAAATCACGATTGTTTTACCCTTCCCTATAGTTGATTATGTAAAAAAAGACTTATTGGATTAGTTATTTTAGAAATCAAATGGTTGAATTTTATGAGAGTTTTTTAGAAAGAACTTGGAGTGGGAATAGATGACTTTAGTTAACATTCGGAGATTGATCTTAAAATGGAATTCTAATGGTTGCATTAACTACATAATGTGGCTTTTATTCAAAGTCCACCTTTTAGTTGGATGTCGAGTCTTTTGAATTGGTTCTATTCTTTTAAATAGATGTGAAAGGATTAATTTATAGGTTTCAATTGGGTGAACAATTGAGTAAAGAAACCTAAATTTAATATTGGCAATCCCATTGGTTTTGAAAAGTGATATCTGGGCTAGGAGAAGGGATATATCAATTCACAAGGACTTTGGGAGAAATTTTGCCTTTCGATTGGCTTTCTAGTCCCTCTTGAATTTGATTTGACTTTAGTCAATATCGGGTCAAGGAGACTATGGATTGGTTATTTGATGGTTTAAGTTCAAAATGTTATTTCAAGTTCAAATTAATCTCGAAGGTGTTGTAATGACCCTTAATGTCATTTCCATATTTTCCCTTGATTATTGTATTTAAAGCATTCCTTTAGCCTCTCCAAGTCATTAATGACTTTGTTGGGATTGATAGTTCAATTCCCCGATAGCTTATCTGGATTTTATTTCAGTTTTCCTATTTTAGATCTGTAACTTTAAATATAGTAAACTTTTGTCAACACTCCTTGAATAGGTGCTCGAAATCAAATTCAAACAATTTTTTTAGTTCTAAAATATGAATTTTGGTTGAGGACACTTGGTTTAGGTCACTGGGCTTTTAGTTGTGTTTTATGTTGTTAGACAATATAATAGTTAAATTATAGTTGGAAGTTTGAATTTAGTCAACTTTTGAGTATTGATGTTTCAAATTCAAATTTTGACACTTCCATAGCTTCAGAACATCGAATATTGGTAAGGATATTCTTTTCATTTACCAATGTGATGAGGCTTGCATTGGATGCACAGTTGGCTAATTGGTCTAGGTTTTTCAATGGAACTCTGATCAAAATTTCAGTGAAATAACCTTGGATGGTAATTTTTTCGATCCCATTGAGTTAAAAATATAGTTCTAAGATGCTAGCTTATCTAATTTATTTTCGTCGAACTCCAAAATCATTCCAAGGTGTGTCGGGGTGATTTTGTTAACCTTGTGTAGTTGGTTGCTATTATCAGGGAAACTTCTTCGCATCCTTGGAGTGTTGCCTACATCCATCAAGTCTTGGGGGATTTTCCATGTACATTTGCGAAGAATGTTAAAGTGCAAGATTGGGGGGAGGGTGATTTGCAGTTTAATATAATCTTTTTTTGTGGTCGATTTCTTCACCTCAATAATTGATTTGCTAATATAGATATGCAAAGTAACTTAACAAATGAAATGCTAAAAGGTAAAGGTTGACACTCTATTTTTATACTTGTTGGGGTCCAATATGGACCTTAAGCTAGTACCCATAGGTCGCAAGAGAGTTCCACTAGTTTTGGATTAAGTGTGATGTTTGATAGATACATCATGGTTTTTCAGTTAACTCTTATGTCTACACTCTCTTTATTTTTTCTCAATGTCTTTTCATACTAAGCCTCAACAAAGTAAAGTTCTTTATTTTCGTGTACATGGTAAATCTCACAGAATTAAAATGCTTGTTTAAACTAGAACAAAGAAACAAGATATGGTAAAGGACTCATAAGAACACTTTTCTCTTTTTGCAATAATTCTCTTATATAGTAGCAGAATATAGTCGTTCAACAAGGTGGATCAACCTAAGAATTTTGATTCTTGGAAAAAGGTATTTGATTATTCTCTCTCCCAGAATAATGAGAGGGTCATTAATTACCTCTTAGTTATATCTGTGATGTCTTAACTCTGTCCAAGGAGATGTTTATTCAAGATTTATTATGAATCAAAATTAGTATCAGTGATGCCCATAATTCTCTCTAGAGAGATCTTCAGTTAGCATTCAAATTATCTTCAATTATTTTATATGTGTTATACTTTCCTTTGAATAAAATTGTGCCAAGCTTAATTCCTTTTTTTATATGTTAATTTGATTTTGTATTCATTTCTTGATAGTTTCTGTATTACTTGATCTACTTCTTGTGATTTTCCTTTTTGGCGCCAGTAGGATAGAGTTGTTCCTTTCTATGTGTTCCTTCAACTATATTGTCAATCATTAATTTAGGTTTTGGTGGCCATTCAGAGTGCTTTAGGTCGAGGTTCAATTAGTTTAGGGAAGAGTTCTTATGGACTACAACAGAGTGTTTTAGGTCGTGGTGGCCATTCAGATCCTTCAGGTTATCACAACAGACCCGCGGTACTAGGTGGTGATATAAATGTTTAGATTTGGGGCATTTTATAAGGCATTGTGCAAATTGGGTATTAAGGGTGGCACCACTGGAGTCTCAGGATTCACATGCTCTAGCTTCAGCACCTAGATTATGTTTTTCTTGTGGTTTTCCAGGTCATCTTCTGAGACAGTGTCCCCATTATGTGCCAAACTGTATTCAACAGATATATTTAGGTCATGGTACTCACCCTAATCTTATGGGGACCTCTCAGCAGTTTGTGACTCTTAGGCATTTTTATCGTTATGGTGATCTAGGGTACTAGATGAGGTCTTTTTCATAGCGTGGTCAGGAGTTTCTCGACAGGTTGCACTTTATCTTTCTAGACCCATGACCCACAGTTCACAGGGATTTTTGGTTGAGAGACAAATCAACCCATAGATGACATAGCATAGTACGATGTTCTTCCAGTTAGGCCTGAGACCTAGATTTCTAACATGAATTTTACAATTATGATTCAGGGTTGTCCTTGACTTGTTTTGTGTGATTGACTCAAGGTCTACTATCTTCTATGGATTTGCATACTTTACTCTGATCTATTCAGGGCATGTGATCATCTACTAGTATCAGTCATGTGTGTACCAAATGAATTACTTCTATAGCGGTGAATTGGATATGTCGATTCTATATGGATGATTTGTTGAGTCATAGTGTGAGGATATATTTGCTCTTATTAATATGGTGTACTTCACTATATATTCTAGACATTGAGGTTGTATCGGTTTAGGGGTGTCACCAGGATATGTCTGTCTTATTTTATTTAATAGGATTCAAGGAAGACATAGGTCTCACTTTGGAAAGAGAGAAGTTATAATTAGAGTTATAGAGAGAGGCAATGTTTTTTTAAGGATTTTGGAACTAATGATGGTCTTGAGAAGATGAGTAAAATATCACTTAGTTAGCATTGTATTTTTGTTTCAGTTGGTGGCCTATGGTAATTATGTTCAGTTCGATGAATCAAGTATGTTTGGAATTATGTTAATGATTAAATAAAATATTATGAATAGAGAGGGTTCAATTATTTGTAGATTAGATGATTAGAAGGGTTCAGTTTTGGACATTATAGATGCGGTGCTTCGAGTAAGCCAAAAAGGGGCATAGTGGTTAAGGTGAAAAATAGCATTATGGATGTACTTATTTCCTAAGAATACTTGTGTGAGGCCTAATCTAGAGGTTATAGTAAGGATGTATATAGGCTTTTGGATGGTTTCCATTATAGACACATGCATCAGGATTGGTATGCACTAATTGGATGAATTTCGTTACATTCCAGTTGTTTGATCAATCGACTATAAGGCCTATTTTATTTGTTGATTTTATCTCAGAAAGTCTCAACTTGTTAAGGTTGCTTCGTGTGTGGGATATTGATCATTATAATAGATCTTGCACATTGTTTTGTTAACCGAGATAGTGACAGATATTTCCTTTTCACCATCAGAGGTAGAGATACTTATTGTGAGTGTTACAAATATCAATTTAGTTTATTTTAACTTTTTTTATTATGGATTAGTTTTCTTGTTGTATTGTATCTATGATCTTCCTTGGGATTATGTATTCTTTGATCTACATACATATAGTTGATTCATATTGATAGATTGATCACATCGATCCTCTAGGATGCCTTTGTAAGGTATGATGAACAAACAAATCTATTTGTGGTAAGGTATAGTTGATTTTCACATTATCTTTGAGCATCACCAAGGTTCTTTCATGTTTAGTGGATTTTACATTTTCATGGTATAGTGAAATATAAGTGGTGCTGGTTGTTCCTTTGAGTGTTTAGTATTACATCGGTGTATTATTGATTTATTTTTTATCATCTGACTATGGTTCTACTTTTCTCTAACTGTTTATTGAGGTTTTCATACTTATTTGGCCCAGGTTATAGATGTCAATTCTTAGTCCCCTTCCTCGAGGTCTGTGCCAATTGTTAGCGAGTTTGTCGATATCTTTCCTGCTTATCTGCTTTCCCCCCCCCCCCACCAGAGCATGATATAAACTTTTCTATCAAGGTCGAGTCGGGTGCCTCCATATCATATGGACTAGATGATCTTTGTGAGTTAAGTGTTCATTTTTAAGAGATTCTTGATAGGGCTTTTATCTATCCTAGTGTGTCGTCGTGGGGTTCCCCAATGTTTCTTGTGAAGAAAAGGATGGTTCTCTGTGGATGTGTAATGATTCTAGGTAGTCTAACAAGGTAGTTGTTAACTTCAAGGAGTCACAATAGTCTCTAAGATTAATCTGAGGTTTGACTACCACCAATTAAGGATTCGGGCTAAGAATGTCCCAAAGACAGCTTTTCAGATAAGGTTTGGGAATTATGAGTTCTTATTGGTGTCATTTGGGATGACTAATAAACTTGTAGCCTTCATAGAGTTAATGAATCACATGTTCCAGCCTTATCTGTACTTGTTTTTTATTATTTTCATAGATGATATATTGGTTTACTTGAGGAGTCGAGTCGAGTCGAGCCGAGCATAGGGACACATGAGAGCGATGTTGTATACATTGAGTACTGAGCGACTCCTTATTATGTTCTCAAAGTGTGAGTTTTGGCTAGACTTTATCTCTTTTCTATGCCATGTAGTGTCAGATGCTTATTTCAGTGTCGATGCGGCTAAGATAGTTGCAGTTTATAATTGGCTCGAGACATTAAGTTCTTGGAAAAAAAGGTTTGATTCGAACTTTCAACATCGAAATAGATTATTTCCCATATTAAGTCCAGATCATCATTATTTGACCAGATTTAACAGCACCATATGCGGACCCACATTTAGTTCAATTAAGAGAAAGGGTTCTGTCAAGTGACTTTAGTTGCCTGTGGTGGATCTTGATGGTATATTATGGGTTCATGGATGCCTTTTTGTTCTAAGGGTTGGTGATCTTATATAGACTTTATTGCTTAAGACACACTACTCTAGGTATTCCATTCTCTGGGGTATCGTGTGGATGTACCATGATTTGAGGTAGTATTACTGGTGGAGGCATATGAGGAAGTCTATAGCGTCCTTTATGTCTCGGTGTTTAAAATATCAACAGGTGAAGTTTAAGCACTGGAGACCGAGTGTAAGATGTAAAGGCTCCCTATCCCTGAGTGGAAATGAGTGGATAACTATGGATTTCATTACAGGACTTCCCTGGATGTCTAGGGGCTATTATTGTCTTTGGTTCATGGTGAATCGATTGACAAAATCAAATCATTCTTACCGACATATTTGACATGGGGTGCAGAGAGATTGGTTGAGTTGTATGTCTTTAAGGTGATTTGGCTTCACGGGGTGCCCATTTCCATCATATCTAATCGGAGCACATAGTTTGCCATGTGGTTTTGGAGGTCATTTCAGATAGAGTTGGGTACTGAGGTTGATTTAAATTCAACTTTCCACCTACATACTGATGGGGAGTTTGAGAGGACTATTCAGGTGATTTAGGACTTGTTATGGACTTGTGTTTTTTACTTTGGAGGTATTTGTGATACACATTTTGCCATGGCAGAGTTTTCCTCTAATAATATGTACCACTCCTGTATTCATATGGCATCATTTGAGGATTTTTATTGCAGGCATTGCAGATCACCCATTTGTTAGTTTTGTATCTACGAGGATCGACTCTAGAGTTTTAATTTTCTTTGTGATACTACAGACCGAGTTAGACTTATTCATGACAGACTCCAGACAGGGTAGAGAAGGCATAAGTCCTACGCAAATCGTAGCCTTTGACCCCTTGAGTTTAATGTTGGTGACATGGTCTTTCTTCAGGTTTTTCCCATGAATGGGCATTATGAGATTTGGTAGGCAGGGCAAGCTTACACCCCGATTTATTGGGCCTTATGAGATCTTACCTTGGTTGGGGAGGTTGCCTATAGACTTTCCTTATAGCCAGAGTTAGCTACAGTTTATTTGGTTTCCCATGTTTTGATGCTCCGTTATATGTACTTGACCCATCCCATGTCCTTCGTCGGAAGTCTATGCAGATTGATGACACCTTAACTTATATTGAGGAGCTTGAGGCTATTATAGATAATGAAGTGAGACAGCTCAAGTCCAGGGAGATTCCATTGGTGGAGGTCCATTAGGGTCATAGACCATAACTGGGAAGACACAGGGTGGACCTAGACACATTTGTTCAAGAATTAAGGTACTGCTCTTTCCTTGACTTTCAAGGATAAAAGTCATTTTTAGTAGTGGATGTTGTAATGACACGTTTGGTCATTTACTTGATTTTTGCCTCTTTCTGTGATTAAAGTCGTCTAGTAACTGCCCCAAGTCATTTATGACTTGCTGGGACCGATAGTTTGATACTCTGGTAGCTCATTTTCCCATCATATCAGTTTTCTTATTTAGATGTTTTAGTTTTGAAATAGTTGAACTTGAGAGTGAAATCCTAGTAAACACACTCAAAATCAAATTTCCGCAGCTTAGAGCCTTATGGTATCTGCCCAAGTCATTTATAATTGGTTTCGACTGGTAGTTTGGTTTCCTATCAGTTTTGATAGAAGGTATCTCAGTTTTCCTATTTTGAAGTTTTAAATTTGAAATAGTGGAACTCGAGAGTGAATTTTTAGAAATCAACCTCGAAATCAAATCATGTCACTCTCATTACTCCGAGAATGCAAACTTTGGTCTAGTTGGATAATTGGTTCAGGTCCTGGGTTTTCATTCAGTTTTGAGTTATTTTGAGGGAATCTAGGTCAACCAGAGATAACATTTTGACTTGAGATGGTTTTTTGTGATCGGAGCATCAGATAAGAATTCTGACACTTCCATCAGCTTTAAAATACCAAATTTGGGCTGGTTAAGTTATTACTAAGGTTCTCAAGACGTACAAACTCATTTTGGATATCTATGTTGATTGTTGAAATCATATCTATTTTGGTTTAGTTTCGGATAGGGTCTTCAGTTTGGAATAGGGCCTATTTTTACTCAAATAACATTTAATGGTCATACCTTTTATTCTGCTGAGTCTAGAATATCGTTTCCATGCAATTTGCATATATGATTTTTCAAATATAGATTTTTATTCTATTTCAAGCCCTAAATCGAAGCATTTTCTATAGCTGGTGAACAGGTGAATTGTTTTAAAATGCACAACTGCAGTGCCTCCATCACATTTGTGGGCCTGTTACAGCGTTTGTGATGCACGGGAACTCCAACGGCCACGATTGCTATGGCTGAGCCTCCATCGCGAGGCCTTGAGCGATCCTTGACCCTATTGGTCTTCATTGCATTCATGATAGAGCAACCACGATCCTTTGATTCAGTCTGGTTCACTCGTCGTATTCATAATAGACCGGTTGTGATCACCTTGCAGTGCATCCAGGCCTATATAAGGTAGTTCCAACCATTTTCTCTTATATTTTCTCACTTGAATTTTTATTTAATAAAACTCTGTTATCTATCTTAATTGAAGTATTTGGTGGTGCATTGTTGGTTGTTAGTAAATTAATCTTTGGGAACTCATTAGTGCGCATTTTCCCTCACCTTCCCGGTTAATTTCTCGTCTTTTTCTTGTGTATTTAATCCTTGAATTTGTATTATATCATAAACTTTGATTGGCCAATTGGAAACCCATTTTGGGTCCGATTTAGCTAAAATTGGATCAACTTGTTTCGGGAGCTAAGGCATACATCCTGGTAATTTTAGATTTCTTTTCAGGCTTTAGGGCCCACTGGCCCATTTTTATGCCTGATTTTTTACCCGAGTTGTAATTGGAAATATTAGTATTATTCTTCTCGTCGTGACTCTTATATTCTGCATTTTATAATGTCTAGGTGATTCGGGAATATTCATGTGGTATGGTCTTTCTTTGTGGTTTTCAAGGATTTTCATCGATGCCCATGTAGGTTACGGCTTACTGATCTTATAGACTGGGAGATGTAGAGTATTTTCACTATGTTGTCTAGCTTTTAGTGTCAGTATAGTAGGTTGTTCACCCTTTTTTGCTATTGGTGATGTGTATTTTGTCTTTTTTAGGATCCTATGTGGTGATGTAGTTGGTCTCGTACCATGTGATTCTATTTCGGGTCTGTGGGGAGAGGCCTTGGTACCTTAGAGGCAGTGTTAGGTATTCTTCCTATGAGATGTGTGCTTAGCTGGTGGATTATGGCTGATCTTAGTTATACCAAGGGTACTTTATCTATGTTATGTTGATTCGCGAACATGCATTTGTGTGGTTGGCTTGTGTACAAATTGATAGGTAGGGCAAGATGTTGGTTTGGATACTGTGCTTAACCAATGATGCTAAAATGGTATTTCTAACTAAAGTAGCTGGAGAGAATTTTATGTAAAAAAACTTCCATGATGTAGGGCGGTATGTAACTATTTTCTTTCCTATATGTATCCTTGTTGCTTATTTTATCTATGGTAGGTTTCGAAATTTTGTTATGAGGTGGGGCTTCTGTTACAGGGTCCCAGTACTATTTCTATCCGTGGAAAATCCTAGAATCTTATTATTTGGGTAGTCCTAGCTTATGATTTGGAGGTGGGATGTCTTGAGTTATGTTTAGTGTTATTATTGTTACTTTTTTTTGACCCCCTTGCATTCATTCTGTTGTATTGTTTGTACCCTTTGGGCTTAGGGGGAAGTCACATTGAGTTCTTGAATGTTCTTTGTGTACCTATCGACAAGATGGGGTTTTAGGTAGGTTTTATATTTTTTCCTTTCTTGGTTGTACCCAATGGTTGGATGAGGGATTATTTGGGTTTGGTCTGCTCTCTACTTACTTTTAGGATCTCCTAGCTGTCTTTTAGCTTGTATTTCCTTTCATTGAGTATTACTTGTGCTGTGTAGGAGACTAGGTATACTTTTTGTAGCTCGAGCTCTTGGATTATGTAAGGGTTGTTGTTCTGCGGGCATAAGTGCATACATTTACTTGCTTAGTAGTTGTACCTTCTCTTTAATTTGATTAGTTATGTATCCATGCCTTTTGTTAGCTTTATATATATAGAGAGAGTTGTTTCTCATTGCAGATGTTTTTACTCACTTATATTAGCCTGTTTTATTTTTTTTCACTTGTACTTTTCTTATAATTTATTTGAACATTGTCGTCCTATGATTCCTACTAGGCACATCTATTTTTTACTCATACTCTACTTTTGCATTATTTTTGGGGTACAAATACTGGTATAGATCATTGGATGAGGTACGATCGTGTTTACTAGTTAGATGGTACTTCGGTATTATGCTGAGCTCCTGGCATCCGAGTTGATCATCTGCCCACATGTTGCTACGCGGTCATACTTTTGTTCATGGTATAATTGTAAATTTATATTTAGTGGTGGGATCTTTGTATATTGTATATATATCATTTTATTACTATGATGTAGTAGCTCCATTTTCCATTGCTACCAGGTTTTGAGTAAGGTATGTATATATGCAGTTGTTGCTTAATATTATTATTTATTGTATATTGACTGTTGTAGTGGCAAGATATGTCCCATTGCTTGTCGTTATGGGCCGTGGGATAGGCTTCCTACTAGTGTGTTATAGGCGTCATCATGACCCAATTTTTTGGTCGTAATAGAGTGGTATCAAAGCCTAGGTTCACTGATTTCCTTTGCATTGAACCAAGTACCTAGTAGAATTTTGTTGATCCACATTGTCACAACTTGATTTCTCAGATCATGATGGCACCTAATATACCACCTGTAGGACAACCAACCCCGTAGACCAAAGACAAAGAGGAGGACTGCTATATCATATGCGGAAAGTACAAGTGTAATAATCAGAAGATAAATAAATACAGAAGGTTAAGAATCAAAGTAAATGCCCGAAACCCGTATCAGTATCAAACGAACCACTAAGTACAGAAACAAGAAATCCAAAATGTCTAATATAAATTGTGTCTCCGAAATACATAGAGATCAAAACCGAACGCCAAGCTCACCCTGGATCTCTAAAGTAAAATGTAAACAGCACGAACAGCTGGCTGTGATCACGGCCAGGAATGTGTACTCAGATCTGCACATGTGCAAGTGTAGTATGAGTACAAGTTGTTGAAGCAACCCATAACCAGTAGGCTCGAGGGCCTACTAGGCACATAATAATAATAAAAGCAGTAAATAA
>JBDJHY010172309.1:0-12303 GCA_039654485.1 Withania somnifera
ACTTAATGATTTAAGCAAAACTAAAATACAGTTGAACTTACTTTGCATGAATACAAACAAGAAATTAATGAAGAACTAACCTAAAATCATGTAAATTGAGGAACATCTATAAAATGAGAGATAACTACCTCAAGTTAGAGTAGAGTTAGGAGGAAACAGATGAGGATACTTGGCCATCATATTGGCTTTAGCTTCCTAACTAGCTTCTCAACTGTCTAACTCCTCTGTAAAACATTAGTTGATGCAACCTCTTTCTTTTGTGCTGGATAACTTGCATGTCCAAGAATTGAACATGTATCTCCTCATAGGAAATACTATCCTTCACAATAATACTATCAAAATTAATTGCAAGTTAAGGGTATCCAAGAAAATTATTCAACAAAGATATGTGGGAGACTTGTAGAAGACTAAATAAACTATTTTCTAACTTAGTTGGTAAGTCTAACTAAGAGGAAATTCTTCCTATATATCTCAAAATATAATGGGGACGTATATATTGGGGAATGGGTTTCCCCCTCTTATCAAACCTTGTCTCCCTTTTTCATGGGAGAAACTTTAGAAAATACCTAATCACAACCTCAAACTCAAGGTCTCTTCTTCTCACATCTACATAGTATTCCTATATACTAGTTGTTGTTTTCAACCTTTTGCAAATGAGTTGAACTTTATACATAGCCTCATGGACAAAAGTAGGACCTATCAAGGAATCCTTTCCATTTTCAGACCATCCAATGGGAGATCTATATCTCCTTCCATACAAAGCCTCATAAGGAGACATCTAAATACTAGAATGATAGTTATTGTGTACACAAACTCAATAAAAGCTAAGTGATCATCCCAGTTACCTTTGAAATCATTCACACATGATTTAAAAAAATACACTAAAGTCTGAATGCTCTGTTTTTCCTGGTCATCCAATTGTGGATGAAAAGTTTTGTTAAGGCTAGCCATAGTCCCCAAACCTTTCTAGAAGGACTTCAAAAACTAAGAACTGAATAGAGGACCTCTATTTGAAATATTAGATAATGGGATCTAACAGAATCTAAAAGTACCTTAGATATACATCTTATTATAGTCTCTAATATATATGAAGTGTTTAGTGCTAGGGATTAGGCTGACATGGTAATCCTATCCACAATTACAAAAATAGAGTCGTGATGTGTATGAGTGCAAGGAAATCTCATGATGAAATCTATATTGATTACTTACCACTTCTAGTATAGGATCTCAAAATCTTGGAGAATACCTCCCGATGTTTGATGATCAACCTTAACTTGATGACAATTGGGATTCTTAGCTTCAGAATCAGTCATGACCCTATTTATACCATTTAACCAATAGACTTATATCAAGTCTCGGTATATCTTGCTAGAATTGGGTGAACTAACTAGCGAGAACTATGATCCTCTACCAAAATATTCTCTCACAACTCATCAACATCAAAATAAAAAATTTAACCATGATATCAAAGAATACCATCTCCCCTTGGGAGGAAACTTGCACCTTATGCTCATACATAACAACCTTAATCTTTTGCAATGGTGGGTCACCACTCTGCTTCTCTTTTACCTTAAGTACCAAGGATAATTCAACAACATTCTAAACTACCATACCACTATTATCATCCACAAATAGACAAACCCCCCAAAAAATGCAAGTCGATGCACATCTCTAAACTAACTACTTTTTGTAATCCTGCACATCGGATACGCTATCCATAGACAATATACTCAATGCATTAAAAACAACATTCACCTTACTAGAATGATAAAGCACACTCATATCATAATCCTTTCAGTGTTCTCTAGTGTAGACTCATATCCTTCTGAGTGAACACGTACTGTAGGACCTTATGATCAATAAAGACATCTCCATGAACACCATAGATATATTGCCTCTAAATCTTCAAAATTAAAATAACTACAAACCAATAAGTTATCACCTTACTGTTCTACATAAGATCAAAATCATGACCAATTCTTAAGTCATCAAAATTCACAACAAAGCTCTCTATTCCCTCCAGCAAGGTAAAAACTAGAACAGATATCAATCTAATCTTGAACTCTTGAAAGTTATTCTTATAACTACCAAACCACTTAAACTTGACTTTTATTCTGATTCAATCTAGTTAAAGGTACTGCTATAGATGACAAACCTTCGACAAACCTCCTATACTAACTGTATAAACTAAGAAAACACTAGATATCAAAAGGAGAAGTGGGTCTAGGACAATTCCTCATTGTCTCTATTTTCTAAGAATCCACTTGAATACCTTTACTTTAGATCACAAGGCCTAGTAATGCAATACAATTCAACCATAATTTACACTTATAAGGTTTTATGAAAACTAATAATCTTGAAGGGTATAAAACACAATTTTCAAATGGCTAGCATGTTCTTCCTCATGTTGGTGGTATACAAATATATATCCTATGAACATGAAAACAAACATGTCTAAGTACTTCTTGAACACCCTGTTCATAAGATCTATAAAAACAACACATGTATTTGTTTGTTCGAAAAACATAATAATAATTTCAAAGTGACTATACCGAGTTCTGAAGGTTATCCTCAAAATGTCACACTCCCTGACTTTAACTTTATTATAACCTAATCCGAGGTTAAACTTTAAGAAATAATTGGATTCCTAGAGTTGGTCATATAGATCATGAATTTTATTAATGGGATACATATTCTTTATGGTGACATTGTTTAGCTGGTGATAATTTTAATGAACCTAAATGTCAATTTTTGCTTTTCTCATAAAATAACTATTTTTCCTTTCGATATAGTTATATCGAGTCATATTTGTTCAATTTATGTGGTTGGTTTTAAAATCCTATCTAAATGTTACAAGTTATGAGAAATTTTTAGTTTATGGAAGTCTTCAAGTTGAAATAGCTTACTTTAATAAAAATTTGGGTTTCTAACTCACAAAATAGAATTCCATCAGTTCCATCCGTTTCGGAATGTAGAAATTGATCTAGAAAGACCTTTGTTTAGAAATCGATCTAGGAGGACCTTTGTTTTTAATTTTAGTATTTTGTGGTAATTTTAACCTATTTTACGAGATAAAGTAAAGTTTTAAGGAAAAAGTTTGACTTTGGTCGAAATTTGTGATTGAATGCTCATATTCAAATTTTATCAAGGCAGTTGGATTCGGGAGGTTAATTTTGGTCTAAAAGAAGGTGCAAACTAATTTTCAAAGGTTCTGAGGGATATTTTGTCCTTTTAAGCCAAGTTTCCATTTTTATCAACAATGACAAGTATTAGGTCAAGGAGACCTCAAATTCAAACTATTTATGGCTCCATTGAGTCCAGAATGTTGAAATTAATATGTTACGAGTAAAAAAATTCTAATTGAATCCCGAGGTCCATTTGGAAACCTTGTTTTCATGCATTTTTTCTATTATATACAGTACCTAGTACAACATACCAGTACTCATCATGATCACATTGGTATTTTGTCGTACTTGAAGGTCTAGGAAAACCTTCATTGTGATAGTGTCATTCCTTACCTTAGTGATCGCGATTGTGTGACTTAATGTCACGGTTGCATATCATTAAATTATAAGTTCGGATAACTTTTCTCTTCGTGATTGTGAGTTCTTAGTCATGATCGCATATATGTAGGAGGTCTATCATTTCAGCAATAAAAATTATTGAATGACATTTTCTTCCCATTTGTCATTTTAGAGCTTTAGATCTTGGGGTATTCTTAAATATATTTTTTAGGTAAAACTTTGGATTAAGCTTTTTAATCATTGACCTTTTGTTATCCATTTATTATTTCTTGATTTTAACTTCAAAATCATTTATTTTAAAGGTATAGATTTTTGGAGTTTTTGACAAAAAACTTGATATAGTATTTTTTTATTTTGTGGGTTAATTTCTACTTTGTTTTTGATAAAAACTCATATAGATCCTTAAAACATGGGAAACATAATACTTAACAAGAAGTTTAGATTTATCCTTGACCCCTAATTTTGAATTTGGGGACATTTTTTACTCGATTTCAAAATAACAATATGGGAATCATTGTTCACGATTTTATATACTAAGTTTATATTTTAATATATTTTGTGGTTACAGAGGTTCGACGGAAAGGAAAGACACTCATTTTAGTTAAGTTTTTCATTTAAGGAAAGTGGAGGCTCGACTCTTTTACAATGTACATAGGCTATTATGTGTTAATTATTAGCAACTGGGAGTAATGAGGAATATATGGAGATGCCCATATGAGTAAAGTAATATGTATTCACTCAAACACTAGAGTTAAGCATGAGGGGTTAAAATATATGAATGACTTTATTTATTTATCCTCTATTATGTTGAGTTATTTCTTAATAATTGCGATACCTAGATGGGAGTTTATGCACTTGATTGATATTGATTGATGATTATACCTATATGTGGGTCTTAATTTCATGTTTTGATATTATCTTTGACAGATTGTCCGTATGTGGGCTTATTATTTATTTACTTTTGTGATGCCATATTTCTCTTTAATGATGGAATTTTAATTATCGTTGAATTTTGGGTTTTGACACGATTACAAAACTATTTATGATAGTAAATCAAGGGTTGATGTCTATACTGGCATTGCTATGTTATGAGGCTATTGCTGATGTAAAAGTAAGGGTTGAGGTCCATACTAGAAATTCTATGATGTTATGATTGTATTTGGTTGTCACATTCCAGCATAGTATGATTTGATCAGGTGCCACATTCTGGCATGGGAATTTTATTGATGATGTATTCCCTCCTTGTTATGATAAATGAATAAGAAAGCTCATGATTAAAGGAGATTAAGATGGGACAGGTAACATGGTTATGCTGATTTAATTATGGTTTACTATTCTTTCAGAACCCATCCTATAGGTTACTTCTCAGCAGCTTCTGATGTAACCTTGTTGGTTTGGAATAAATGGGTGCAAAGGACTCTTTCTCGAGTTAGTGGTATAACGAGTGGGATTTTCCAATGAGTTATGGCTAAGCACAAGAATGAGGATCTACACTCAAATAGACTAGTGGTAGATACCTTGTGAAAATGTATTTGGTTGATAGATGATTCTTATACCTTGGCTTACCCAATTAGAATCATTCCCACAAGTTCATTTCTTGGTGATGTCAGATATACCCTTCGTATTGCAGGTGACTTAAGTGTTGGGACTGAGTCTAGAATTTTTATTCGAGTTGAATCTTTATTTTTTTTTCTGATTTTGATTACTAGGAATCACTCTCCTAGTAATTTAAGTCACGTATCTTAAATTAAGTTCAATTTGAAGTTGGTTTACCATTTCTACCATTGTTAGAAGTTAAGATTGCATGAGATTTAAAATTGGAATCAATTGAAGAAGAATTGAGAAGTTGAAATTCATCATTTTAACGTTGCAAAGATCATCTAGTTCGAATTTCATTCGAATCGGAGGTGATTTGAAGTAGTTACAAATTTTGGTGTTCTTCATCTTCATCTTCTAATCCGAATTTCAAATTCAAATTTGGCTTGAGTTTGTTGGTTTCCTGGATCCAAAAGTTGATAGAGTCATTTCAATACTTGGAGGAGTATGGGAATCAATTTTGGTTCAATTTGGAGTTGATTTAATTGAGGTTAACTTTTGGGTGTTTATAGTGAATTCAATTTTGTAGCCCAAATTCGTGGTGATTTGTTGTGCTTTGTGGTTTTAAAAGTTCATAGAAGTATTTTTCATAGCTCAAGGAGATTGGGAATCGAATTTGGTGATGTTTGGACGAGATTTTTCTATAACTTCAAGTTTTGGAAGATGAACATTCATGGTGTTCTTCCATCTTGAAGTTAAAGAACAAGTGGGTCTAATTTCGGCTATGAATTGAGCATAACCTATTGGGTTTGTTCCCCATATCAAAGTGAGTTCGTGGTTGAAATTTGGTGTGAATCAGAGATCATTTGAGTGTAATTGGGTTTTTGAATATTCAAGGTGTTCACAAGGTGTTCTTCTAATCTTCATGTGAAGAAGATGAAGAAAAGGGTGGTTTGATCCAACTTACCTTGGTCAAAGTTGTGTTTTGTTGTTTGGAACTTGATAAGTGGTGAAGTAAAGGGATAAAAGGGTCTAATCAACTGCCAAAGTACTGAAGAAACCAAGCCTTGAAGTTTCCATTTTACGCAGCCCGCTTTTGATTAGGCAACACAAGGAGAAGAGACGTCTGGTAGGAGACGAGCTGCCTCTTATTTCATCCAACAAGCCTCCACTAAGTAGTGTAGTTCTCAACAGATGAAATACCTTGGATGAAATGCCTCCTAGGAGATGATTTTCCCACCTTCTTTACCAAAGTCCCAAGTTGACGCCACTAAATAGTTTAATTTGGAGTAGACGGAACCATAGTAGACAAACCATCTCCCTGAAGAGGAGCTGCCTAAGTTACAAGACGACATATGTTCACCAACTCGACAGGCCGTCTCCTAGTGGGCGAACCATCTGCCCTTTCGCCCAACCTTTGACTTTTTCTACGTATTAAAGGTGAGTTCTAACTTTGAGATATAGTTTCCTTGTCTATTCCTAATCTATTCTCAACTATAGCTTGACTTGTATTATATCATACTAATCGAGTAATACTTCACTTTGAGTTCACTTTGTTGGTACCAATTCTTTTGAGCATTTCTTTTTTTCAATTTCGTTGAAACTCCTTGATTCAAGTGTGGTCTTCTTTAGTTAGTTGTGAGTTGATAAGATTCCACTCTATCACAAAGGTTAGAGGATCTTTTATTAATAAAGGCAGGAAAGCTCAACAATAAATTTTGGATTAACTCTTAGAGGTAAGGGAGAGCACACACCCACACAAGAGTGGGTGAGGCATTTATCACTAACAAGTTTGTTGAGTTTTGTAGGTACAATGTCACATCTTGAAGGAGAAACATCTAATGCTCTTGCAAACTCCTTAATGGAGATTGTGAAGCAACTCACCAAAATAAATGGACGAATGAGAGGTTTTGAGGAAAGGATAAGTCAGGTGGAGGATAATGACAAAGGAGAGTCACCTTGGGAGGCGAGTCGGGAGAAGGGAAAAGGAAGTTTGGAGAAATACACAACCATATCCTTGGGTCAATTCCAACAAATGACCTAACCAATCTTAACTCAAAGCTAGAGCTTCCACCAATATCCCACATTCCAACACCACAATACTCCAAGGCACCCCCGTTCTGGAACTCCACATCCAAATCCACAACCATTTATTCCCCCTCAAGAACCCCAAACAATGCATGACTACAACCCAAGTCCCATTCCCCAAAGAAGTGTATCCGTTGTTCCTTTACATGGTTCCTTGATAGAACCTTCACAAAACTACATACAAAACCCCTATCAAGACTACAAATATCACAAGCCCTTGTATGATGAAGTGAACAATGAAGTTGACATTGATGAAGAATGGGGGAAAAGAGGTAGAAAAGGATAAGAAGGGCCTAAAGATGGGAGGCGAACATAAGGCTTTGGTCGGAATCAAGGATTTGAGCATAGAGGACAACCTCATTGGGAAGTTAGAGGGAATAGGCATGGGGAACATAGAGGAGATAGGGTATGGGAGGATAGATGAGGGAGAAAGGGAAATTGAAATGATTTTGACCGTGGCTTGAACACCATCAAGATGACACTCCTAAAGTTCAAAGGGAGCAGTGATGTGGAGGAATATATTGAATAGAAGCTACAAAGTGAGAGAATCTTTCTCACCAACAATATGTCGGATGCATTGAAAGCCAAGTATCCTCTCACACAATTTGAAGGTTATGCATCTACATTGTGGGAATCCAAGAAGAGGGAAAGAGAACTTCATAATGTCTTCATGATTCCAAATTAGCAAGAGTTGCTTGCAATTATGGAATTGATATACTTGCCACCCAACTACTATCAAGATCTTCTCAAAAGGGTCTATATGCTACGACAAGGATCCAATAGTGTTGAAGAGTATTATGATGAATTTTAAAATTTGAGGTGAAGTCCAATCTTGATGAGATAGGTCAATACACGATGATGAGACTCATTACAAACTTGAGGTTTGAAGTGTTGAGGCCTATGAAGCTTAAACACTATGAACCTTAGAATTGGATTTTCGAGATGCTTTGAAGGTAGAAGAAGATTTGAAAGAAGTGAAAGCCTTTAAGCTTAAAAGCTCTTCTACCAAGCCATGGTAGAAGAATGACAAGATAAAGAGGACATATACTACGGATTCCAAGGGTAGTGTTCAAGCTACCCCCGCCAAAGCCGACTACCATGCAAGGATGTATGATAAGCCAAAAGAAGGTAATGTTGCAAAACCTAACTTTCCTATACCTTCTACCATCCAATGCTTCTGATGCCAAGAAAGGGGACATATTTCTAGTGAGTGTCCAAAGAAAAATAATTATTGTTGCATTCCATGGAGGGTATCACACAGAGGATGAAGATGAATGTGAGGAAGAAAGAGAAGAAGAGGGAGACAATAGTGAGGATGAGTGGGAGGCTTCGGATGATGATGATGACATGATAGATGAGAGGGTTAACTTTTCTTTCCTTATGAATAGAATTGCATTCACTCCAAAAGATGAAGATGAGCTAAAGGTTAATGTTAACCTTTCTTGTATGGTGAGATGGATCATGGGGGTAGTTGCTAGGCAAGATCTTGATCAAAGAGAGAACTTGTTCCATGAAAGGTGTAGAATATTGGATAAGGTATGTTCCTTATTCATTGATAGTGATAGTTGCACCAATGTGGTGAGCCGATCTATGGTGGAACGGTTGCAATTACCCACTACTACACATCCAAGTCCCTACAAGTTACAATGGCTCAATGATAGCAGACAGATAAAGGTTCTTCGGCAAACTATGGTCAAATTTAGCATTGACAAATACCATGAGGAGATATTGTGTGATGTGGTATTGATGTTAGCTTGTCATGTTCTATTAGGAAGAACTTGGAAATTTGATAAAGATTTCACTCATCAAGGTCGAACAAACAAGTATTGTTTTGTGATGAATGGTCAAAAACATATGCTTGTACCATTGAATCACTACCAAGTAAGTGAGGACTACCATATCATGAAGGAACTTAGAGAGAGTGGAAAGATTGTAGGGAAAGAGAGTGGAACCAAGGTTACCACTAGTAAGCAAGAAAAGGGAAATAGCGTGGCTAAGGTGAAAGGAAAGAAATGCATGATAGCCAAGCCCAACCATTGCCTCAAGGAAGTTGATGAGGAGCGCTTTCTAGTATGCCTCATCAATGCCGACTATTCATTGCATGCTAACCAAGACACTAGAATCTTGCCTAGTGTCTTGTCTTCTCTTTTGTAGGGTTACAAAGACTTTTTTCGGGATGAGATGCCCAAAGGGTTACCACCCTTAAGGGGTATTGAACAACAAATTGATTTTGTGTTAAGATCTCAAATACCAAACCGTTCAGCATATAGAAGTAACCCGGAAGAAACAAAAGAATGACAAAAACAAGTGGAAAAACTTCTTGAGAAGGGACTTATAGAAGAAAGCTTGAGTCCATATGTTATATCGGTGATTCTTGTGCCAAAGAAAGATGGTACTTGGAGGATGTATTTTTATTGTAAAATCATAAACAAAATTATGGTAAAATATCGACACCATATTCCAAGACATGATGATATGTTGGATGAGCTATATGGCTCACGTTTTTTCTCAAAGATAGACTTAAGAAGTGGCTACCACCAAATCCGAATGAAAATGGGTGATGAGTGGAAGACGTCATTCAAGACCAAATTTGGACTTTATGAGTGGAGGGTCATGCCCTTTTGCTTGACCAAATGTACCAAGCACATTCATGAGACTCATGAATCATATCTTGAAGCCATTGATCAACAAGTTTGTCGTTGTTTATTTCACCGACATACTCATCTATAGCAAGTCACTTGAGAAACATGTTTCTCACTTGGGACAAGTCTTTGACATATTGGTGAAGGAAAAGCTCTATGCTAACCTCAAGAAATGCTCATTTACGGTAGACAAAGTTGTCTTCCTTGGTTTTGTGGTGAGTGCTCAAGGAGTGGAGGTCGATGAAGAAAATGTTGAGGCCATCAAGTCATGTCCAACCCCACTAATATTTCTAAGGCTTGAAGCTTTCATGGGTTGGATAGTTTCTACTGATGATTTTTGAAGGAATTTAGCTCCATCACTTCTCTTTTGACTGAACTTATAAAAAAAGATGTCCCCTTTATTTGGGTAAAGGCACAAGAAGAATCCTTCCAAACCTTGAAGGATAAGTTCATCTTATTTACTCAAAATTTCGAATTTTGAAAAGGAATTTGAGGTTGAATATAATGCATCCGGAGTGGGTATTGGTGGAATGCTCATGCAAGAAGGTAAACCATGGGCTTACTTTAGTAAGAAACTGAAAGGAGCACACTGAATTACTCCGCATAAGACAAGGAGTTATATGCACAAGTGAGAGTATTGGCACATTAGTAATACTTTTTATGGCACAAGGTGTTTTTCATAAGGATGGATCACAAATCCTTAAAACACTTGAAGGGGAAATCTTGAATCAACAAAAGGCATGCCAAATGGGTGGAATTCATTGAGAACTTTCCATATATCATTCATTACAAAAGTGGGAAGGAGAATGTAGTCGTCGATGCTTTGTCAAAAAGATTTCTATTAGTGCATATGATGACTTACAAAATATGGGGGTTTGATATCTTGAAGGAGTCTTCTATGGTCCCCGACTTCAAAGAAGTTGAAGAGTTTGGAAAAGGTCACCGAGTTGATAAATTCTAATTAGTGGATGGGTTCCTATTCAAAGATGGTAGAGTTTGTATTCCCATGAGCTCATAAAGAGGATTACTAACCACGAAAGCTCAGTACGGTGGTATGATGGCACATTTTGGAAGGGAAAAAACTCTTGCTCTCCTTACAGAGTAACTCTATTGGCCTAAGCATGACGTGGAAAAGGCTTTATGACCAATATCTAGTTTGCAAGCAATCCAAGGCCAAGGTGCGGTTGCAAGGTATGTACTCTCCTCTCCCTATCCCTAATGGTTCGTGGGTGGACTTATCTATGGATTTGTGCGGGGGCTCCCTAGGAGGGGGGCATGATAGTATATTTGTGGTGGTGGATAGGTTTGCTAAAATATCACATTTCATTCCATGTCATAAGAATGATGATGCACCTCATGTGGCTAAATTGTTTTTCTATATTGTATTTAGATTGCATGGAGTCCCTCACACTATTGTTAGTGATGGGATCCTAAAATTATTAGTATTTTTATAAGACCTTATGGGGCTTACTTGGTACAAAGCTTGTATTTTCTACCTCTTGTCATCCCCAAATGGATGGAAAAATCGAGGTTGTAAATAGGACACTTGGTAGTATGCTTAGATATATGGTAAGGAATACCTCAACTTCTTGGGAGGATCGATTACCCTTAGTGGAATTTTCTTATAATTGTTCCTTACATACATCCATTGGCATGACTCCATTTGAGGTGTGTTATGGGTTTAATCCTCTAATTCCTCTTACTCTAACCCCCTTGTCTATCTTGGATGTGATTGATCTAGATGCCAAGAAAATGGTCAATGAAATATTGAGAATTCATGCCAAGGTAAGGGAAACCATGGACAAGAATGTGCACAAGGTGGCCCAAAGGCAAAAAAAAAATGACCTTCCAACCTAAGGATTGGGTTTCGATTTATTTTCGAAAGAGAAAAATTTCTACATATTCAAAAAGGAATGCTAATCTCAATAGGGGATGGACCATTCCAAATTCTTGAGCGAATTAATGATAATACAAAGTGGATCTCCAAGGTGAGTATAATGTCCATAATGTTTTTCTATATTGATGATTTGCCTCCTTGTATTGTAGGTGACACCAAATTTGAGGATGCTTTGGATTCAAGAAAGAATCCTTTCCTAGAAGGGTAGGATGCTAATTCTTGGGAGACCTTCACATCATCATGGTCGTTTACAAGGAGCCAAGGTAGAGACCTCCAACAACTCTAAGAATTATTCAAGCACAAAGATGTGTTAGAGGTTGTTGAAGAGTCACACTGCTTGATCTATAGTGTGTGGAGGGTTGAGAAAGACATGGGACAGCTTTGAAATACTTGGGGAGCATAATGTGAAAGGGCTCAAAAGTATGAGGACCTATTTGTCACTTTGGGTTACTTTTCGACCTAAGTGTATTGAAAGAAACTTGTATTTCTATATATAGAGGGTCTTTTTGAAATTTTCATTAGTTCATTTTGGTTGAAAGATCTAATTTTCAGATTTTATAGTTTAGTTGAGAGTGTAATAGCTTAGTTAAATAATTCCAATTTTGTAATTGGAATT
>JBDJHY010172319.1:0-12303 GCA_039654485.1 Withania somnifera
ACTCAAGAGTGGCAGAATGAACATTAACATCTCTAACACATAAAAGATATGCTAAACAAGCACGGAAAACTAGGTAAAATCCTGAATTTAAGACATAATCCCTATTAGTGGGCGACTAGCCGAACCCTACCATACAACTGGGGTATACCAGGCATAGCTAAGGTTGTGGTCTTGGCATAACAATCCATGACTGCTCTGTGAGGGGATAACCATTCCATTCCAAGAATCACATCAAAATCAACCATAACTAATCATATCAAAAAAGTCTTAGTCTCAACACATCCAATAATTACATAATAGGATCTCAATACACGATCCAATACTAAGGAATCACCTAATGGGGTTGAGATAGATAACGACGACAATGAATCACTAACGATACTAAAACACAAAGCATGATAAGATAACTCATAAGATAAAGTTGAGCCTAGATCAAACTAATCTGAAGCTAGATGACAACACACAAAAATAGTACCTATCATTACAGCATCAGAGCCCCTCTACATCTAGTCTACTAGGGACTATATAGAAATGCCAATGACCACCACCATGGACACCATCAAGACCACCCACATAAACACTTCCCCTTCTATGAGGTGGCACGACTGAACAATACCTATCTAAGGATAATCCACTGAGATATGAGTCATAGTACCATGATTATAACAAGTCCCATAAATACTAACTAAGAGAGAAGAACCCGTTGATCTAGAGTGGACACCACGGCCTGAATAACCACTACCATATGTCTACAACGATGCCTAAACATGGCAGCTAGACTGCCCCTGCTGCAATTGCTGAGATTCCTATCCCAGGAACCAGAACCTCAACTACCCTGTCTAGAACCACTAAAGCGACTATGATGATAGGGACTTTTCTCCTCTACCTCTTCTACTATAGGTAAGATCCTCTATCGAATGAACATGCTCAAGAATGGTTTGAAAATATAACCCATTAGAAACTAAAACCTCAGCGGTCTGGAGAATATTAGGGTCCAACCCATGAACAAAATAAAGCATCCTCTGAACCTCAGTAGAGATATAGCTAGCGTCAAAAGCGAATAACCGATAAACTCTACCTCATACTCTGAAACTGACCAAGAACCCACTCAAGTCTCAGAAACTCCTCTCTCTTCCAATCCTGAATGGTACAAGGAATATAACTTTCCAGAAATGCATCACGAAATAAGTTCCAACTAATAGAAGTGGACTCGACTGACCTGGTAGAACAATAAGACCTCCATCGCTGCTTGGCGAGGCCACCAACATGATACACTATGAGATACACACCATAAGATCAATCAAAATAAGGTTATACAACCCCTTCTAGAAGAAATCAGTCAATTCTCTCAGGACCTCATCTGGAAATCCAAAAAAACTAAGGGGACTCAACCTCAAAAATCGACCCAACTCCTTCTTATCTAAGTCAAACTTAGAGGGTGAGATGGCATAGGAGGTATCATTGATGGAGTTGACAAAGTAGGTGCTAAATATAAAATGACCGATATTGAAGGTAGATGAATAGTAAATAATAATATTAAAGGTGGAAAACCCAAACTATAAACACTAGCTATTGGAGGAACACCTGGCTGAAAGATCCTGGGAATGAAATATGTACCCCAACTGTCGCCTGGCCTAACATACCCAACACTGCATGAAGAATCCTTTTATCTCATGAGAAATAGCTAAAACTAAAGCACGCGTATGTGAGAACGAAACAGATCCATGTATCTCAGATGATTGTTGAACCAGTACAGGCTTAGTCTCAATCTCTACAACTCTGACTAAAGGAGCAGCTCTATCTGAAGTATCTACACCAGTACATGCTCGATATCGGCCCTTATGGCTCTTGGATGGTACTATAGATGGAGGCGCAATAGGTGCATCATCTTTTGTTGATGTCAAAGAATATGTACGTACCATTTGCTGAAGAGTGAAATAGAATAAAGGAGATTTCAAGAGACTAACTATGATACATGCTTGACATAGAAGGGAAAAGAGAGTGAATTTCTAAAGATGTCCATATAGCCTCTCGAAGATAATATATAAATGTCTCCGTACCAGATCTGCAAGACTCTACTAGACAATAGCTCATATACCAAGGATATAAATGAACCTAGTGCTCAAATACCAATTTTTCATGACCCGACTTCTCGTGTAATAAGGGAACCTATATCCCCAATAGGAGAACCACCCAACATCTCACCGTAGGGCGCTATGATATAAATAAAGGAAAAGGACAAGCAAAAGTCAAAAATAATTCAATAACAACCCTAAAACCTGGTATCTAAATACATGAACCAATAAAAAAGAGTATAATAGCTAAAAATGGAAATACAACATCTATCTCATAATAACAAGAGAAATCAATAACAAGGAAGGTAAAAGATATGCTTCGAATGCTAGAAGCCATCATTAACCTCAACAACTAGATCTCAGCATGAATCTTGAATTAGCATGGACCACTTGTATCCGGATCTGCACCAGAAGATGCAAAGTGTAGTATTAGTTCCACAAGCAATGGTAACCAGTAGACATCATAAGCTGACTGGAGATATATAAGAAGTTATTAAGCAGATAGGCAAATAGGTCACAGAAATAAAAAAAAAAGATCATAAACATAAGAATCTAGCTAACAGGATAAAGGCAGGAAAACCTCCTTTATACTAGCTACGACAAGGAAGATTCAAGAAAATAAGTAAAAGAACGTACTTGAATCCATGCTTAACTAAAAGCGACGTAATTAATTAACATATATGGTGGTATACAAATGACCTTAAATAACGAAGATAAAAATATGGTCTATTACAATAAGTATAATCATAAAGAGTAATCCCAAGTGATATGGCAAATGAACATGTAAAGGGTTCCGGCAAGATCTAGCTATACATAAAAGGGATCCTGCAATATCTATCCAAATAGTAATAATATACCATAACATGAACAATAAGAAATAACCTCAATAATACCTTAGATAAATAAGAAGTACAAATAAGAATGAATGCAAACCCTCTAATACCCCATCCTACAGGAGAGTCCAAACAGCATACAATAATCAAAAACAAGGTATGCAAGATGATATAATGCAATGGTAGTAAAGAGAATTCGTACGCTCTTACCCCAGTCCCACGAGTATGTGAGGTAGGAGAATATGGAAAGTCAAAACCCACATACCTCTACTCACACGTATAACCCTCATCCGACCATCCAAAATCTAAATTGATAGGCTCTATAGGAGGCTGTGATCTGCGTACTAAAATTTATAAGTTCACCAGAACTTACATTACCATAACCAAACTCAGGTAATATAACTGACACTCATATAACATAAGTTGTATTCGGACCATCAATGGGTTAATATCAAGATAAGTGTCAATGATCGTGTCTAGCTGAAACCAAATCTAATTTTGAAATAAATACAATATCTAGATTATGACCTCAACCACTAGTAATAACTCAACTCAGTAATTAACCCTATTTATTATCAATGCTTGTAAAACATTTCAAAAATTATCATTTTAGGCTCATAGCACTAAATGTGGGCTCATAACGCCATGCAAGGTTTCAAAATGAGTAATATTAGGCTTGTGGACTTAAAATAGTGGAAACGAACGCATAAAACCCATTTTTATGATAATGATATGATCAAACACAACAATACCATAACAAACTTATCACCCCTGCCAAGACACTAATGTTACAACAAGCATAACATACCAAGTTTAATATCTGGGACTCACGAATATTTCTCATAAAACCCACCATCTTATTATAGAGTCTGGAAATACCACTTAAGGTCACAAAGTAGCTATAATTGTGAATACAATACAAACACGCAATCAAGAAGAGGACTAAAGAAGAAGACAGGGGTCATGGGTGCCAACCTAGAAATCCCAACCTAAGAATGTCTAAATACCAAAATCACTACCCATATAAACCCAGTCTAAGATCGTAAGTCATAGCCTACATGTCCTCCAAAGAAAAGCTCACAAATACAACGTAGAAGATACCCAAACTGCTCTAGCTCACAAAAAATACGCAAACAAACTCCAACAATCATGCACCGAGCAAAATAATTATCTACAAGTTAACACGAGTCAAACAATAACCAAAAATCTTTGAAAATAGTCGAGGTCAAAATAAGCCTATGGGACAGCAAACCCGAAACCTTGAACAAAAGGTATTAAAATGTTCCCTACATCGTAGGAACTCATATACAAAATTTAGAGGTAAGAAGAGAAAAAAATAAACTCGAAACAATGAAATAAAGTAAAGAACAAACTTTGAGAAATTTGGGGGATTTTTGGTGAAAATTGAAGAAATTAACATGGAAACCTACAAATAATTGATGAAAAATAAATGAAATTAAGATTCAAACGTCACCCAATAGCTCATATAAATACCCACGAACTTTAATGGAGGTTTTGAAGTGTTTTGGAAGAGAAAATATGACAAAAATAGATAATTTGGATTTTATAGTTTAAATAGTACCAGTTGCACCTACTGTACGAACATGGTCAACCCAGTACAAACGCAGTCAGCCACTAAGCTGACCCATCGTGAACATGGTGCTATGCTACTAATGCAAAGCGTAACAGAGGAAGGCCAGTCTGCGTTTACTCACAACAAATATGGTATATAAGCCACGAATACGGGGACAACCAATCGGGTTTACTGCAAACGTGACTAGGTCTCAAGAATGTAGAGAAACTTGGGCCTACACTACATGACAACAAAAAAAGTTTTTTTTGAAAAAACACGAATGATGCTCAAAATGTATTCGGAACCCAATGAACACAAACCAAATATACTACCTATATGGAAATGAATTCCATACTCAACAGCACAGACGAAATTCCAATCTGAGGTCATTTTGATGAAATATTGGACAAATTCAATACTTTGCCAAATTACCACTTCCAACCAAGTATTTAGAATGATCCCGACTGGCCTAAAGCTTGAAAGAACAACTCACCTAACCCAAACTCAACATTTCAAAGATGATCACGCAGTTGGATTTTCAATCTAAAGCTTTGATCACAAAATAACCTCCCAAGCTCCAAAAGGCAACATAAAGCACATAAAACATACAAAATAACACAAACTCAAAACCAAAGCTCCCAGACTCAAACCAAGAGTCCAATTAGAAAAAAATCCACTTATGAAGCTAAAGAATTATCGAAATTCGATTTCGAGATTGTTTCACAAAATATTGACTAAGGTTAATGATTTTAATACTAAAGGATCTAAAACAGGGGAACAAATATAACGACCAAATGAATAATTCAAGAACCGTACCACTAGTTTGATAAGTCACAAATGACTTTGAACCACTACAGTAAAGCTCAACAATACAAGAGAATATAAAATTACAAAAATGACCGAAAGGGTTATTACAATGTTCCTTTTGAGTGGTAAGATGACTGTGATTTTAGAGAATTAAGACTATCTTGACTTTTTCTCCTATGTTAACATTGCCAGTTGATGGATAGAGTTTTATGGTTTATTGTGATGCTTTCGGTATTGGTTTGGGTTATGTTTGTATGTAGCAGGGCTGCGTAATTATGTATTCTTCTAGTCTACTTAAGGTTCATAAGAATAACTAGCCCACCCATGAATTGGAGTTGGCAGCAGTAGCTTTTTTTTTTTGCTCAAGATTTAGCACCACTATCTTTATGGAGTACATTGTAAAATATTTAATAATCATCATAGTCTTCAGTATATTATAAGTCAAAGGGAACTTAATATTCTCCATACATATAGATCGAATTTTTGAAGGACTATGACATTTCTGCCTTGTATCATCTAGGCAAGAAAAATGTAGTAGTGTATGCCTTAAGCTGGAAGATGGTGAATATGGGTAGTTTGGTTGCGTTATCAGTTGTTGGAGAGGCCATTAGATTTGGATGTTCAATCCTTGTCTAACCACTTGGTTTGACTTGATGTTTTTAATTTAGGCCATCTATTTGCTTATATTAAGCATGTCTTCATTGATATATTAGATTCAGCAGCATCATCTTCAGAATCCAGACTTAGCGGATATTCATGATCAGTTGAGTACTAGTGTCCCCACGGTGTTATTTTAGGTTCTCATGGTATTTTGAGATTTTAGAGTCATATTTATGCTCCAAAAGTTAATGATATAATTTAGTTGATTCTATGTAAGGCCATAGTTCTCATTATTGCATCCGTCCCAATGATACTAAGATGTATAGATACTTGAGGAAGAGTTACTAGTGGAGTGGTATAAAGAGAAATATTGTTGAGTTTGTTTCTAGGTTCTTGAATAGTCATCAGTTTAAGTTTAAGCACCAGAGATTGGTCAGTTTGATAAAAGGCTTCCCATTCCTAAGTGGAAGTGGGAACAGATAATTGTGGATTTTATTTCAAGCTTGCCTTGGACTCTTCACAGCCATGATTCAATTTGGATCACTATTGGTAGGTTGACTAAGCCTGCACACTTCATTCTGGTTCATACAACTTAATTATAGAGAAGTTAACCTATATCTATCTTTAATAGGTGGTTCTATATCATGGCATATTGGTTTTTATTATTTCTAATCGTAAGACCCGATTTACTTCTCAGTTTTGGATAGTGGTTTAGTATGTTATGGGTACCGAGGTTTATCTTAGCACATCATTTCATCCCCAGATAGATGGTCAGTCAGGGAGGACTATTCAGGTCTTGGAGGACATGTGAGGGTTTGTGTTCTTAATTTTTGGTGGTTCTGGATCAGCACTTGGCTTTTACTGAGTTTGCATATAATTAAAGTCATATTCTAGTATTCAAATGGCTTCATTTAAGGTTTTTTATGGTAGGCGGTGTTATCCACCTATTGGTGATTTGCTAGGTTTTAATCCATATTGTAGAGTACTGACCTACTTCGGGATGTCTTGGATACGTTTTAATGGATTCAAGATAGACTTTAGGCTGCCCAGAGTAAGCAAAAGAGTTATTTAGAATGTCTTTGTCATTCCTTGGAATTTGGTATGGGTGATAGAGTTTTTTTGTGAGTATTGCCCATAAAGGGCGTGATGAGGTTCGAAAAAAGGGGAAAGTTTAATACTCAGAATATTTCTGCTTTTGAGATATTTCATCAGATTGGTAGTGTTTCATATAAGTTAGATTTTCCTCCTATATTTTTGGTTGTTCACCTGGTGTTTTATGTTTCTATGTTGAGATAGTATATCCCTGATTAGCCACATGTGTTTTAGCATGATCTAGTTTAGGTTGATGAGGATCTATTGGTTGTTGAAGAACTAAAAGGATCTATTGGTTGTTGAAGAACCAGTCTTAATTTAGGCTAGAGAGGTGAAGAAGTTGAGATTTTGATGGTTAAGGTTCAGCGGAGAGATTGTCCTGTAAAGAAGGCTACTTGGGATATCAAGAGTGAGTTAAGCTCTTAGTATCTGCATCTGTTTGAGCCTTTAGGTATTGCCTTATTCTGACTTTCGGGGATAAAAGTACTTTTTAGTAGTAGATATTGTAATGAACCTTCCAATCATTTTTTAAATTTTGCACTTTTTTGTATTCTAGAGCTTTCCTGTAGCAGTCCTAAGTCAGGTGCAACATGGTTTGGTCTATGGGTCCTTCATTTGATTGTTATGCATGTTTCCCTATTTTGGAACCTTTAGTATTGAAATCATTGACTTTAGCCAATATTCTATGAAAACAAACTCAAAATCGAATTTCGGCAACTTTTTTAACTTTGAAATGTCGATTTAGGTCTATATAAAATCTTAGTTCTGGTCTGGGAGCTTTGGTTTTATTCTTATTTGCATCCTTTAGGTGCTTTATGGTTCATAAGTGGAGCTTAGGTAGTCATTTCCTGATCGGAGCATTGGATTGAAAATTTGACTACGCTATTAGTTCCAAAATATTGAGTTTGCATTAGGTGAGTTGTTAGTTGGGGCTTCGAACCAACCTAGTTCATTTCAATGTCCCAGTTGGAGAGATGGTTATTTTGTCATAGACTTGACTTTAGTCGATATTTTGTCGAAACAACCTCGAATTGTAATTTTATCTATGCCATAAAGTCCAGAATATCATTTCCATACAGGTATCATATTTGGTTTATGTTCATTGGGATATGAACGCATTTCGAGCCATGTTTTAAAGTTCAGTTTGTAGCTAAAATTTCCTAGTTTTGAGTTAGCATCTAGTGTATGGAAAAGCTTCTACACAATCGATTCCCATATCATCTGGTTCTATCAAAGTTGTAGGCTCAGTGCCTTTATCGTGATTGCGTAGGTTTAGGTCGCGATCACGAAAGGCTATGTTTTTGTTCTTGACGATCGTGTAGGCTTAGTCACTATTATGTAATGTAGGGAACTTATGCATCGTGATTTCCATGCTCTTATTGCAATCGCTTAAGTCTGGAAACTCATTAACCACTATCGCGTGGATTTTGGTTGCGATAGCGATTGCGATGCATGCATCTAGTGCCTACATATACCATTTCCAACAGTTGGAAAATAAGTTCAAACTCATTATTTCATATTTCCTCTCTAGTTCTTGATCAATTTTGGTGTCAAATCCTTTAAGTAATTGCTAGGATTTGATGGTGCATGCTTGGAGAGCGTTTGGGAGTTCGTTTTATCTCGTTTGAAGGTCGGTTCTTCTCTCTTTCTCCTCTTTAATTCATGTAATGTTTTTAACCCTTTGCATAAGCTTACTTTAACCAATGGAGGACCTTCTAGAGGTCCAATTAAGGTCAATTTCAAACCACGTATTCCTTGAGTTGAGGCCTTTATATCGGTATTTTTAGTTTATTTTTTCAGGCTATAGGGTCTATGGGCTTGTTTTTAGACCCAATTTCTGACCCAATTTGTATTATGCAATATGGGTCTTAAAGTTTACCTTTTGACCACTAGACCTTGTTTTAGGTAGTTTCGAGATATTTTAAGCATTTCTGAGGCCATTCGACTTTTACGGGGAGCTTTTCACCGGCGTTCAAATATGCTAGGATTACCTTCTCTTTAGACTGGTTTATGTTGAATATTTGTTAGACTCTAGCTAGTATTTGGGGATGTATGTGTAGTTGTATAGCTTTCCTTCTCTTTTTGTGATTGTTTACCCTTTTTGGGGCCGTAGTTGGCTGTAGGCTGAGAATGGTATGCTCGGCCTATGAGGGTGACTATGTGGTATATTATTAGTGATAGGTTGTTGATTTACTATCTGAGTGAGATGTGTGCTTAACCGGGTCTTCTAGACTTTCCTAGACTTTAAATGTGTTTTCTGTTTTCCTTGTTTGTCTTCGCGTGCATGCATATCGCGGTATATGTGAACAGGCGGGGCCCGTGGTGTGATTTGTTGCCTGGGAGGGGTAAAGGCTATTATAAATAGAACTTTTCTGGACTTAAGCTAAAAATAGGGTTTTATGACTTGTTTTTTCATAACTACGAGATGGTATAGACTATTTTCATAAAGATATAATTGGAACTTGGTTTTCCTACTACTATATGTACCAAGGGTGATTATCTAGGTGGAGCAGGGTCTATGGAGTTGTGTTTGGAAGTGGGACCTCCTTTTAGAGGTGGGTCCTTAAGTGTGGATCCAAAGCGGGGCTCTCAATGAGATGGCGTTCCCAGCTCATGACTTGGAGGCAAAACCTCCGGAACGGGGTTCCCAACTAGACAGGATCACCGATGTTGGATTTGGAACTTGACCCTAGGGCAGGGCCAAGGGCAGTATTTGGAGTTGGGACCTCTGGATTATTGATTCTGCTACGTCAATTCAATTCTACTGCCTCTTGCATCCATTATTTTATCATTGTTTGTACCATGCAGGCTTACGGGGGAAGTCACCCATGTTCTTGTTTTCCTTTTTTATGCCTACCAGTGGGATGGGGTGCCAGGTAGGTTTTGTTTTTTCCTTTATGTATGTATCCAGTGGTGGGATGGGGCACTACTTGGATTTTATCTGTTGTTAACTTCTCCTTTATGCTTATGTTTCTGTTTTCCCTTAGTTACTCATTCTATTATCGGTTCACGAGATGGATACTAGGTATGTTTCTTCGTGGACTCGTGGTTTGAGCTAGGGATGCTAATTGGGCCTCAGCAAGGTCTAGTATTTAGACGTGTGCTAGTTACTTCATTTGGTTACGTTATAGTTATGTCTTGTTTTCTGTACTGTTTTACTTATTTTCTTATGACATGTTTTACTTACTCTCTGTAGCTTTCTTGTATTTGATTGGGCCCGGTCAGCTTATAATGACTACTGGGTATCTTGTGTTGTTGGTACTCATACTACCCTAGCACGAGTCATCGTAGGAGACAGGGTCGTGCTGAGTAGGGGTGCTAGAGGACTTCAGAGATCAAAGTGAGCTCTCAGTGTTCGCGCTGAGCCTATTCTCCAACTGTGTTGAGATTCTGTCTTATTTTGTTCAAGGCAGACTGATCTTTTGTATTTACCTCCTATTGGAGTGATTTGTATATATTACTTTTGGTTACTTTGTTATACTTTAGCTCTATATTGTCACAGTCACAAGTTATTGAAGGTGTTGTATATATAGTTTGTTGTATATCCCTTTCATATTACGTTATACTGCTTATATTTTTATTAATTAGCTGGTATCAGGCCATTGTTTGTCATTCTAAGCCGAGGGGTTGGCTGACCTACTGGTAGGACTGTATGGACCGTCATGATCTGAGTTTTGGGTCGTGACACTTTATGAGTTTTAGTACGTAGTTGCAGCCTCCTAGGGACCCTACCGATCTGGACTTGCAGGTGGCCGAGGGAGGGGTATATAGGAGAGTAGAGATATATGTGTTGCGACCTTCCATATGGTCCTAGATGACTGGCTTGCGGGACCATTTAGGAACTTATAGATTCTCTTTACTATCATTGCATCATAACATCTTGCATATCTTGTTTGTGATTGTTGTTTGTTGTTTGTACTCTCCAGTAGGATAGGGTATCTAAGGGTTTGCATTCATTCTTGTTTGTACTTATTATTCATACAAGGTATTATGGAGGTTATTTCTCTACTTCCTTGGTTATGAGATATTACTACTATTTGGCTAGATCTTGCAGGATCCTTTTATATCTATTAGTTAGATCCCACGGGATCCCTTTAGATGCTCATATACTATATCTTGTAGGATTCCTTATATGTTCTTGATTATATTTGTTGTATTAGACCATCTTTCTCTCTTTGTTATTTGAGATTAACAGTATACCACAATATATGTTGATTAATTGCATCTCTTTTAGTTGAGCATGATTCAGGTATGTTCTTTCACTTGTTTGCATGAATCTTCCTTGTCATAGCTAGTATCTAGGATATTTTACTTGTCGTTCTCCAGTTAGTAGCTTTTTGTGATTATGATCTTTGTTGGAATTTTGTAACTTATTTGCTTATCTGTTTATTTACTGCTTTTACTTCTTATATATCCCAGTCGACCCATAATACCTACCGGTTCCCGTTGCTTTTGATACTCATACTACACTCTGCATCTTTTGGTGTAGATTCGGATAGAGTGGTCCACGTTGATATCAAATTCATGCTGAGATCTTATTGTAGAGGTAGATGATGGCCCCTGGCGTTCAGAGCATTTATTTTACCTTTTTTTTATCTCTCATTCTGTTACTTGACTTTTGACACAGATACTGTACTTTTTTTTCATACATTTTACTATTGTTTTAGTGGCTCATTATATGATATATCAGGTTTTGGGGTTGTTATTAACTTATTTTAGACTTCCGTTTATCCCAGTCCCTTATTTATACCGTGTTTTCTATTTTTAATTTTTCTTACTTTGCATTCTTATTGGGTGGTTCTCCTAAGGTAGAATATAGGTACCCTTATGACCTGAGAAATTAGGTCGTGACATTTAGTCTCAAAATGAGTCCACACACCTAAATTTGAGACATATGAGACTATATGGGTTCTAAGGTACTATTGGTCTTGAGATAGTATTGGTTCTAGCATCTGGGAGTTGGTATGTGGTTGTGAACCCCCATGGGCCCTATCGATCCAGGCTATGGGCATTGTAGTAGGGGTTACAATGGAGGAAGGTATAGGGTCACGGACTCCTGCGGTTGGGCCTCAATTATTGAAGGAGGTGCACTACGGTATCACTCATATCATTCTACGTGGTTCCACCCTTGTTTGTATTTGATGATTATACTCTTTAGCCTCATGGGGGTACGAGGTGGTTATGTTTTCATTTTGTGTACCTCTCCACTTACGGGGTCTCATTGGGTTTGTAGGTAGCTTATCTTTTACTTTTATACTATTATTAGACATTTGGTAGCATTGCCATTATCATTCTTACATTTAGGTTTCCTTTAGATGCTATT
>JBDJHY010172328.1:0-12302 GCA_039654485.1 Withania somnifera
AATGACTCAAATTAAGATATATCAAGTTCAAATATCAGTGTGGGAGGTCTATAACTAACATATAAGACCACATGAGCAGAATGTAGAATCCAGCATACTCTTTTTGAGAGGGATACATCACCCCACCATGGGTATGTATCATATATTGTGCCTAGTGGATCCAACTAGCAATTAACATGATAGGAATTTTTGCTTCTGTCAAAACATATCAATCCTATGTTGGCAATATAGGTTGGGACTTATTCCCTTGGTGCTAATACTACTCCTAAATATACTACTCCTATATCAATTCATTAAATCAATATTTTCATGTCCATCCTCAATGGGTGATAATTCTCATGTCTAAACCTCGATGGGTGATATTCATATCAAACTTCTCAAAGATCTTCCATATCAAGGCATTATTCTTAGCCATAAATAATCATTAAATCAAACTTCTCAATTTTCAATAGTAATGACTCAATAAAATCACGTATTTAATAATTGATCAAATGCCCTTGCAAATATTTCATTGCATTTTTGAATTCCTTGTCAAATTGACCAAATAATGGTTCAATTTAAATCATGATTTCATGGAGGATTAGATGCAATAAAACTTGACCATAATCATAAGTAATAACCCCAAAATATAATATAAAACAGTGGACAATTATTTAGATAAAAATCAATACTTTAATGCGAAAGTCAAAATAGGGTTCTTGGGTATAAAGGTGAAAGGAAGCCCTTATTAATGATCTCGCTTACCTAGAATGTAGAAAACTTGAAGCCACTTGAAGAAAATTGAAGAAGAAACTTGAATTCCTAAGCAACTTAATGAACCCTAGATAGCTTGGCTTGGGAGAAAAAATAAGCCTTCTCTTTTTCTTTCTTTGCTGTTAATTTGGGGAGAATGAGAATTGGGGTAATATTTTAATGGGTTAGATATAATAGGTTAAGGTTAATTAAGGTGTTTCACCAATTATACATTAAAATTACACACCTAAAAGTGTCAGAACGTCATTGCAAAGTAGGAAAAATTGAAGGGAAAAGTCATAAAAGTCTCTAAGATTTTTGTTCAGTTTTTGGTACTGTTTTTGCGTTGTGTGGATTGCACTTTTTATTATGTGGTCTCACAATTTGGTGTGCCTACCACACATTGACTTCCAAGACCACTGTTCTATTGTGCGAGCCACACAATGAATTTTGTGGTCACATAATTTGGTGTGCGAACTGCACTTTTGAGCCGCACACCTAAACAGTAGGTCCACTGCACTACGTTATTTTATAAATTAGGGATAGCTTCCTACTCCGAACTCCAAATGACATGCGGTTTGTTGTATTGAATTTTATACCCAAAAAAAATTTTGGTGGATAGTTTATGGGTCATCAAATTAATTATATATTAGGATATAAGGTCGATTGAAGTTTACTTATGTACGAAAGAACCTCAAAATGAGCAATTTATGAAGGGTCTTAAGCTCAACTTTGGTTCTATGAGTTGTTTGTAGACTCTAATAACTTACACACTTAAAATATACTTAGTTAGGGATTCTAATAACTTTGAATTAAGTTGAAGCTCATAGGTTTTGAAATTAAGCACGAGCATAGAACGGTTCAAACCATAGAAAATTTTTGGGGTGTTACAGTTACCTGTTGTTCAGTAACTTCTGAGTATTTGTGGAAGTGGTGAGTCCTTATCTACCTAGGGACCTTTCCTTCATGGATCGTAGACTTTCTATTTATTTTCTTATTTAGTTTCCCGAATGAGGTTAGGCTGGGGTTTGTCCCAACAACTCATCATGATGAGTTTGATGGTTTGATGGTTTTCAGACATGGTTTTGGTTTCTGTTCATGTGTTTAGTTTGGCCATATTGGGCACATCATGAATTTTATTTTGACTAATAATACTTCCTTAGTTGGATTATTATGTTTTTTTCTTTTTTTTCTTGTTATAGTACAAGTCATAGCATATGCATGATCCAACGGTTAGCTTAAGGTCACTTGTGACTCCTGAGCACCATGCTACGTCTAGGGGGTAACCTCGGGACATAAAAAGCTTGATATACGAGGATTATGTTCAATAGTACTAGGATATCTTGAAATCGTATTCGATAGAGTCTTCTTTATGTGTAAAGCCTGTCACACTTATTACGAAGAGGCTACGGAGCAGTTAGGAAAATATCTCACTTCTTTCATGTCCTCATTCATGCTGTGGAGTCTAATTGAACTACTCTTAAGCCGTGACTTCTTCTTTCAAATTGATCAACATGCCTCCTCGGAGGCAACCAGCTTGCAGAGTCATAGCTAACAGGGGTCCTGGACACCCAGCTAGAAATATGGCTTAACCAGTCCCAGCAGCCCAATGTAAGCAGGGTATCAGTACAGAATTCAGAGATTATATGCAATTACTCACTCAGGGAGTGACTTCCTAAGTCAATCAGCAAATGGTAGCTTATACAGCACTAGCTGAGGGCACTATGGTATCCAAAGTTTGCGACTTCATCAGGATGAGTTCTCCTGAATTTACTGGGTCGAAAGTTGATAAAGACCCTCAAAGTTTTATTAATGAGGTCGTGAAGGTTTTATATGTGATGTAGATTAGAGGGGTAGAGAGAGTGGAGTTAGCGTTATGTTAGCTTAAGGATGTAGCTAACCTGTGGTAAACTCAATGGAAGGGGTGTAGAGGTGGATGTGCTTCCCCTGTCACCTGGGAGGTACTTGTTGAAGCTTTCTAGATAGGTTCTTTCCCAGGGAGCTTAGGGAAGCGAAGAAGGAATATTTTATGAACCTCAGGCAGGGCTCAATGTCGGTTAAGTAGTATGGTCTTAAGTTTATTCTACTGTCAAAATATGCACCAGAGATGGTTGTTGATCCTATGGACAAGATGAGAAAGTATGTTCATGGTATCAATGACCTAGTGAAAAATGAGTGTAATACTACTATGTTATTTGGGATATAAATATATCTAGGCTCATGACTTATGCACAAAAATAGAGGAAGAGGAGATTAAGAAAAGGGAGAGACAAAACAAAAGGCAAGGTTCAGCCAACCTGATCATGGTCAGCCACTGAAGTCAGGTAATAAGAGATTCCTCAAGAAAAGTTCGCCTAGACAAATGTAATCTTTTGCCAATGCACCAAATCCTAGGCCCCGAAATGATCAGAATTTCAAATATCCTATCTCACGGTCTCGGGGAAGTATTTATTGGACTCATACTAATCCTTAATGCAACAAATGTGGAAAACACCATTTGGATTAGAAATGGGTGTTTTGTGTGTGGCCAGCTGGGTCACAAGTTGAGGGACTATCTGAATGCTAGAAAAGGTATAGGGGTAATCCAGCTCAAATTTCTCAATCCGTACTAGCAACATCTCCAGCAAATAGTAGGGTTCAAAAGGGAGCCTCTGACATTTCAGGCACTTAATGTCATAATAGGATCTTTGCACTTGTGACTCGTAAGGATAAGAAATGATCCAAAATTATTTTAAATGGTATGTTAGATGTTTATTATTTTGATGTTATGCCTTACTTGATACAAGGGCTTACGTTTCCTTTATTACTCCTTATATTGCTTATAAATTTAGAGTAAGTCCGAAACAATTAAACCTTTCTTAATCTCTACTTCGGTCAGTGGCTCCATACTCCCAAAATGAGTCTATCACTAGTGTGCAGTTCCAATCCTTCATAAAGTTATTCCAGCTAACCTAGTAGTGCTAAACATGATAAACTTTGATCTCATTCTTGACATGGACTAGTTGTACTCGTCTTCTTCTTCAATTGACTGCCAAACCAGGATGGTCAAGTTTTAGTTTCTAGATGAGATATCTTTATAGTGGTTAGGTATTATCAAAAGCTCAGTTTATTTCTTACCTTAAAGTCAGAAAGTTAATTTTCAAGGGTTGTATTTATCATCTAATTAGAGTTAAGGGTTTTGAATCCTTAATTCCCAATATTCTATCAGCTCCAGTAGTAAATGAGTTCCCATCTATTTTTCTCAAGGATTTTCTTTGAGTCCCTCCTAATGGGGAGATAGACTTGGACATAGACCTTCTTCCTGACACTCAATCTATATCCATTTACACTGTATCTCATGGCCTAAACAGAATTAAAATAATTAAAAGATTAGTTGAAGAAACTTCTTGATAAGGGATTTATCCGACCTGGTGTTTCCCCATGGGGTGCTCCAGTCTCTTTGTCCGAAAGAAAGACAGTTCCCTTCGCATATGAATTGACTATAGACAATTGAATAAAGTCACCATTAAGAATAAGTACCCCTATTCCAAGGATAAATGACCTACTCGATCCGGTTATCACCATCTCAAAGTGTAGGAGTGTGACATCTCGAAGACTGCCTTCAGAACATAGTATGGTCATTACAAATTTTTTGTTATGTCTTTTGGACTAACCAATGATCATGGAGCCTTTATGGATTTGATGAACAAAGTGTTCAAACTATATCTGGATATGTTTATCATTATGTTTATAGACAAAATTTCGGTTTACTCTAGGAGTGAGGAGGAACATGTAGATCGCTTGAGAACGGTATTGCAGAATCTTCAGACTCAGCAGTTATATGAAAAAATTTCTAAGTGTGAATTTTGGTTGAAGTTTGTTGCTTTCCTCGAAGATGTTATTTTCAGAGGAGGGCTTCAGGTTGATGCTCAGAAAATTAAAGCAGTAAAGAATTGGCCTAGACCCAACCAAGATGATTTGTAGGGGGTTTTCCTTTATTTCTACCCCGTTAACAAAGATGACTCAGAAAAAGGTAAAATTCCAGTGGTCATAAATTTATGAAAAGAGTTTTCAAAAGCTAAAAGATTGTTTGACATCCGCTCCAGTGTTGACCCTACCGGGGAGCATTGATGGTTTTTTTGTCTACTATGATGTCTCCCGAGTCAGATTTGGAAGTGTTCTTATGCAAAATGGTAGGCATTGCATATGCATCCAGACATCTCAAGATATATAAGAAGATTACCCGACTCATGACCTTGATTTGGTTGCGGTTGTTTTGGCCTTGAAGATTTGGAGGCACTACCTTTATGGGGTTCATATAAATGTACTCATGGATCACTAAAGTTTAAAGTATGAATTTAGCCAGAAAGAGCTAAATTTACATCAGAGAAAATGGCTTGAATTGCTTAAAAATTATGATGTGACTGTGCTTTACCACCCAGGTAAGGAAACTATTATGGTACATGCTCTAAGCAAGGTATCCATGGGTAGTGTAGATCATATATAGGGTAGAAAGAAGGAGTTGGGTAGAGATATGCACCAGCTTGCTCAGTTGGGTGTTCTCTTAATTGAGACAGATGATGGAGGTTTGGTTGTTCAAAATGCTTTAGCTTTTTCACTGGTTGTTGAGATAAAGGAAGCCCAAGAATGGGATCCGTTGTTGGTTAAGTTAAAGGATAGTGTTAGTAAGCATAGGACACAAGTTTTCTCCAAATGGGGAGATGGCGTACTAAGAAATCAAGTCCATTTATGTGTTCCCAATATGGATAGGTTGATAGGTAGGATTTTTTCTAAAGCCCACAACTCTAAGTATTATATTCATCCTGGTGCAACAAAAATATATAGAGATTTAGGAAAAGTATATTGGTGGAACATGATGAATAAGGACATAGTTTAATTTGTGTCTAAGTTTCAAATTTTCAACAAGTGAAAGCCGAACACCAGTGACCGGGAGGTTTGACTCAAATTTCACAATTCTAGTTTGGAAGTGGGAAGTGGTGAATATGGATTTTGGTAAAGTATTGCCCCGGACTAAGGCTCAGCATGAATCTATTTGGTTTATAGTGGACAGGATGACTAAGTCCACTCATTTCGTGCCAGTCAAGACTAAGTACACCTCAGAGGATTATGCCAAAATCTATACTAGGATGTGATTAGGTATCATGGTGTTCCCCTTTCCATTATTTCACACAGAGGCACTCAGATCACCTCCCAATTTTGGAGGTCTTTCCTAAAAGGTATGTAAATAAAGGTTAATCTTAGCACAACGTTCCATCCTCTGATAGATGGTCAATTAGAGAGGACAATCCATACCTTAGAAGATATGCTGAGAGTTTGTGTCATGACTTCAAGGGAATTTGGGATGAGAAGTTGCCATTGATTGAGTTCACCTACAATAACAATTACCATTTGATAATGCTCAAGCACACCTCAAAACAGATCAAAAAGTGTACATGATCGTTATCAAGTATAATTACCCAACAAAGTGTCGAGGTAGAATTCGCGGGGAGTGAATTAGCCTATATTCACAGTAGTTAAGAGTTCACTACATTAATGCTAGTTAACTTCGACAAAAGAGAAAAATAAATTGGGGGGAGTCCTATCTACACGTTTGGGGAATTATCAATTATAACAGTATTGATCGTATGCAGTTTAATTGAGTCGATTTATCGAGGTTAAGTGGTTTGGGGATGTACATAGATAGAGTTAATTATTGACAAGGGTGACTAGAAATTAGCTTGATACACATATATCAAAATTGGGTAAACTAGTATATAATTGAACACCTAGAATATCTCTATTCTAATGTTCATAGAGATCATCTCAATCTATCATAGTATGAATGCACATTACTAAACAACCTAATGCTTCCCACTTAGCACCTCATCTCTAAGTGTGTTAATTAGATGGGTTAAACCCAAATGAAGGCTATTGATGATTTCTCAAAGATTAGTCCCACTATCATGGTGAATAACCTTGGATAACCATTAAATTATAGTTTGGAACCTCAATTTCAATACAAAACTTGAAATCAACAATAAACCCAACACTAGAAATACAATACTCAGCTTAATTCCTATCACCCATAGTCATTAACTAACCCACATCATTAAGCATATCCCCAAGCATAAGAAATTAGCCAAGCATAATTAAAGTGAAATAAAATTTACCATCAAGAGGTTCGTAACCTACCATCAATGAATGTTTACAAGTCAATACCCTCTAGAAAATGAGTATGAATCTCTAAAGTGAAACTTAAATCTAAACTTGGAACAAAAAATCAACTCAGAAGATCGCTTGTGTTTCTTCTCTCCTCACAAAAAAATGTCATGCTCTAAAAAATGTTCAAAAGCTATTTATATATGTCTCAGAAAAAGGTATTTTCAGCTAAATTTTCTGGGAGGTGTCTAAAAACTATCTTTCACAGTTACTTTTTTTGATATCCTACTGTGCATAGAGGTATCAGCTTCTGACAGCGGTCCACCGTCAGAGACGGAGGTACACTCCTTGTCCGCCATGACCATCTTTTTGCCCAAGATTCTGCAATTCAGCTCCATTTTCTTGGTTTCTCTTAGTTCATGTATTTACCTAAAAACAAACTAAGTTACCTTCATAAGACGTGCCCCACGACTATAGTATAACCTTATAGATATAATTCACCTCAACCCTACACAACATAAGGGAGGTTGGATATGTCACTGGGTTTATCATCTTCTTCTTTTTTTTCTGCAAGTGCCTTGGCATAGGGACGGTAGAATTCTCAGACCTAGGTAGGCACAAACTTGGGAAATGGTTTTGTGTACTTTTGGAAGACCTGTTTTTTATTTTCTCCAGAATGGTAGGATGTTTATCTTCCGACCTGGCTAGGGATAGCTGCTTCTGCTCAATGATTATTTTCTTCTCGGTTACCATGAAATGGTAAAGTTGTGGAGTAGGAGAGGTAAAGATGGATGGGAATAGATAAGTAACAGAGAAGGAGGAGAGCTAAAGATGGATGGGAATAGATAAGTAACAGAGAAGGCGACACCAACTAGAAGAATGGCAACATTCTTCTTCTTTCTATGTTATAGTTCCTATATTGGTTTTTTCCTTTCTGGCTTTCTTAGGGCCCTCTATCTTTGCTTTCTTGTGGCATTGGTTCGGACAAATCATTTTTTCCTCCTTATTTTTGGTGGAGGCTCAAGGATGGATAGTGGGGCTTCGATAGGACAATTTTCTCCTTCAACTACATCGTCATTGTCCGAGTCAAACCAACTCATGGGCAATGGTGAAGAAGTCTCTGAAGAGGGAGATTTTGGTGGTGGAGATTGGATTTGGGCTTCAGAGTTAGAGGACTCTGAGGTTTCATCTCTCACCCTTCTCTTTCCCCGACCTTGGGGTGGTTGGACTCACCTTGGGATGTCATCCGCCGGGTTTGGTTCCTGGATTACAATACCTTTGGCCTTCAGTTTAATGGAAATTCATTTTTTAATGCCATAGTCTTGCAAAATAATGAATTCAAATGTAAAACGAATTAGAATTAGGTAAACACCGTTGCAAGGACTGACCACTGTCAAAGACGGCGATACATCTCTTAAAATAAATTTCAAGTTGTTAAGTACGGTGGACCTCTATTGCAAATGGGGGTCCGCTGTTCGATACGGTGGTGACTGCCTTAAAGGAATACCAACAGTCTTGTACAATTTTTTCCAACATACCTAGTCCCAACACTTAATTTCAAGTTATTTGGTGTCTAACTATACAATACAAAGCATTTGGGACAAGGTACTGGGCATAGGCAATTTAGAACACAAAGGCATCATTTTGTTTCAAAAAATTCATGTGACAAGGAAGAATTTTCATATCTTTGCCTAACAACCAACCCCAATAAGTAATATTCACCCTAATCTTCAATATGTTCAATAAGAAAGCATATTAAGAAATCATATTCAAACTATCATTAGCCTGGGCTAGCATACAATCATTTTAAACTTAATTTTCAAGAAAATCATGCTGCAAATATGAAACCAATTGAAATCAGGGAATCACTCTAACCTTGAATGGACAAAAAGAAAAGAAATATGATGGACTAGGTTAGTTCTTGACTTAGAAAACAAAAGAATTTGCTCCGAGGGTAAGTGGTATGAATGGGTAAAAGTGAAGGCATGGTTTGTCTAAATAGAAACTAAAAACATAACTGTTGAAGTATATAAAAAGGCTCAACACAATGGTATAAGTGACTGACATGTTTGATTTCTGTTCGAGACAGTGGTCCGTCGTCTATACCTAGGCACCATCGTTTAAGAAAGTATGCTTGGAGTTCATAGCATATGAAGTTTGTTTTGGACGGTGGTCCACCGTTTGATATGGAGGTACCACCATTTTTTGTAGTATATTAGACACTGAATATTCCTTCACCGCAAAACATCACAGCGATAACTCGTATGACATTGCGGTGACTGCCATAGTTGATAATTTCCCAGAGTTGTGTCTCTACTCCTATAATTTCCTAATCCTGCACACACTCAACATCAGTTAGTAAAAAAATACATAAAAAAGTAAAACTTGGGTTGCCTCCCAAGAAGTGTCGTATTTAACGTTGTGTAACGACATGGTTTACAAACTCAATCAAGCTCCAGTCAAGCAGATCACATCAATCTTCTGCTTTACAGGGTTCGTCACCAAGTAATGCTTTAGACATTGGAAATTGACAAAAAAATAGGGAGCCCTATTCCCCCTAGCTCAACCGCGCCACTAGGGAATGCCTTCAACACTTTGAAAGGTCCCAACCACCTTGATTTCAACTTTCCCGGGAAGAGTTTGAGCCTTGAATTATACAACAAAACGTCTTCACCTGAGAAGAAATACCATTACAAAATCTTGGCATTATGCCACCTTTTCATTCTCTCCTTGTATAAAGCAGAACTTTCAAAGGCCCTAAGTTAGAATTCATCCATGGCATTCAAGTATAGCAACCAGTTCTCAGCTACCACATCCCAATCAAGATTTAGCTTGCTCAAAGCCTAATAGGCATGATGTTCCAACTCAGTCATCAAGTGGAAAGCTTTACCATACACCATTTGAAATGGTGACATACTGATAGGCATTTTATAGGCGGTTTGATATGCCCATAGGGCGTCATCTAGGTTTTTAGACCAATCCGCCCGATTGGCATTGATGGTTTTTTTCCGATATGTTCTTCACCTCACGGTTTGAGACCTCTACCTGGCCACTTGCTTGGGGATGATACGGAGTTTTGATTCATTGTTTCACCCCGTATTTAGTGAGAAACCATTCAAACATCTTGTTGCAAAAGTGTGACCCTACATCACTAATAATAGCTCGGGGTATCCCGAACTGAGTGAAAATATTTCACTTCAAGAATTGAGTCACACTTCTACCCTTATTGTTCGGAAAGGCGATCGCCTCCACCCATTTTGACAGGTAGTCAACTCCCACAAGAATGTATTTATTTCCATCGGATCTCACAAACGGTCTTATGAAATCAATGCCCCACACATCAAATAACTCAACTTCAAGGATTGGCTTCATTGGCATCTCATGTCTTCGAGTGATTCCACCATGCATTTGGCTACCTATGACATGCCTTAACAAACTCCACGGAATCTTTTTGAATAGAAGGCCAATAAAAACCACATCAAAGGACCTGTTGGGGAGTCCGAATGGGTCCATGATGACCCCCAACCGATGAAGCATGACATTGCTTGATAATATCCTTTGATTCAAAATCCAAAACATAGCTTCTGATCATCCCATCAGCACACAAGTGGAACAAGTATGGATCATCCTAGAAGTACCATCGAGCATCCCACACAAACTTTTTCTTCCTTTGGGAGTCTATTCCACTTGGCAACTCCCCACATACTACAGAATTTGCAAAGTTTGCATACCATGGGACTTTACCATTTGCAAGCATTATAACTTTCTCGTCGTGGAATGCCTCATTGATTTCCTTCTCTCTTCATGATAATTGATAGACAACTCCAACCTTGACAAGTGATCTGCTATTTGGTTTTCACAACCTTTCCAGTCTTTGACCACAAAGTCAAATTCTTGCAAAAGGAGTATCCAACTGATCAAACGTGGTTTGGCCTCTTTCTTATCCATCAAATAGCGGATAGTCAAATGATCCATGTTCACAATCACCTTAGATCCTAGGAGATAGGCCCTATTTCTCAAACATGCACACCACGGCTAAAAACTTTTGTTCTATGAATGTATAATTTCTTTAGACTGCATTCATGGTCCGATTTGTAGAATACACCAGATAAAACAATTTGTGTTTCCTTTATCCCATAGCTACTCCAAGATCCATCCCACTAGCATCATACATGATTTCAAATAGAATGGACCAATCTGAAGCCACCATGATTGGAGCAGTGGTGAGCTTCTCTTTTAGTGACTCGAAGGCCTTCAAACACTTGTCACTAAACTCAAACTTTTCTTATTTTTCAAGAAGCTTACACATTGGGAGAGAAACTTTGGAGAAATCCTTGATGAAGCGGCGATAGAAGCTAGCATGTCCAAGGAAATTTTTTACCCCTTTAACGGTTGTCGGTGGTGGAAACTTTGAGATCACATCAACTTTTGCTTGATCAATATGGATACCTTTTCCATAAATTTTATGCCCAAGCACGATTCCCTCCTTGACCTTAAAATAGCACTTCTCCCAATTGAGAACAAAATTTTTCACAACATATCTCTTCAACGCCATGCTTAGATGATCCGAACACTATTCAAATGAATCATCAACCACCAAGAAGTCATCCATGAAGACTTTGATGGTATCTTCAATAGTGTCAGAGAAAATTGACAACATGTACGTTGAAAAGTGGCAGGGGAATTACATAGACGGAATGGCATTCTCCAAAAGTCAAATGTTTCATAGGGACAAGTGAAAGTGGTTTTTTCTTGATCCTTGGGGCTATTACAATTTCGATTTATTGTGAAAGACCAGATTGGCCCATTCTGCCATAAGTACCTCCATATTCTGCTGAGTAGGATTCGACAATGGGTTTGAGTCGGTGATTGTAAAACTTCCTTTTATCGATCTTGATTCCCGTATAAATTCTGGAACTATGGACCTAGCTGAACCGGAGAGCCCCGAAGTCCCACGGTATCATAGAATTACATTAGGTACCATATGAGTAGGCCTGAGAAAACCCCTGTATAGCTTCTTCGATTTCTCGATAAAAAGCAATATGACCAAGAGTGGTTCGAATGTATATAAAAAGGATTTGTTTTTTAAACTTCTTACTATTAGATAGTGTCCATAAATCTCATAAAAAGTACCTAAAGAATCATAGTGAACTTCGATGGGAGTTTCTCTTGAAGCAATAAGGCGTTGATCTAGTCGCCACCGGAGCCACAAAGGACTATCTAAATTGATTCCTTTCTGCCGATAAGCCCCAATTGCATCATAGGAATTCGAAAAAAAGGTTTCTTTCGTATACAACACTATTAGTAAAGTCACTTCTTTTTTGATTTTGATAGTTTCTGCGATTACATGGAAACTATCTATTTACACAAATACCTCGATGATTTCCGCTCGTTAATACATAGAGTCCAATAAGCATATCTTGCGTTGGTAC
>JBDJHY010172355.1:0-12301 GCA_039654485.1 Withania somnifera
TTTTTGATGGTGTCTGCCAGACCCATCGCATCTAAATGCAGTTCGGCATCTAGTGCCCACGACATGTAGCCTTTTCCAGATATATCAAGGGCAACAAATTCAAGTTTATTGATATTAGACATTATAATAAAAAGATAAAAATATTACCTTCAGTTATACCATTTACAATATTGCTCAAACCGGCAGAGTCTCGTGCTGATAACGTGTTATAAAATAAAATACGATACAAAACAAAATTTCTAAAAGTGAAAAGTTTTTATATATCGAAAGTTACTATTTTTGGAAACTTTCTAAAAGGAGAATTCTCTCAAAATTGAAAAAAAATTAAACTTAAAAAACAGCCAACTTTTCCTATTTATAGCCACCATGGTTGGTGACACATGGCATTACAAGCCATTAGTCACCAACTATGTTACCATGTGGCTAAACATAAGGCTTAGTCACTAAACCTTATTTTTAGCCACATGGATATGCCCATAGACTTCCAAAATTTGGTCACATAGCAATATATAATATTTCCAACAGTTTAGAGATTGTTAGCAATCATCCTAATTCCAGACATGTTTGTTTGACATACTAATTACTTGATTGATAGTGAATTAAATATAATTGAAAGGGTGTAATTACTCTTTAATTTTCAAAAGCCAGGCGAGAATTATGTTGTGTAATTATAATGTTACTCTAAAATTTCTTTGTTTTTGTTTAATTTCCATTATTTTTTAATTTTAATTTTTATTATTTCTATTTCTTTTTTATTATTTATCTTTATTTTTTTTCCTTTTCATTTCAACCTTTACTTCCTCTATTTCATGTAAATTATACATATTTTTATTCTTATTTTTTAATTTAATATAATTGAACTATTATTCTAATTCTTTTAATCAAAATAAAATTTCGCTGTTGAATGAGGTTATAGACTTATGTATTCCTTTTCTATAGAAAAGTAGACTTACGGTATAATTTATGATGTTTTTTTTATGTTATATTGGAATATGACATAAGATTATTATGTTAATTTTTTTAATTTGATTTTATGTTATATTTTTGGATTCAACTTATTTCTTTTAGTAATATTTCCTTATTATTTCACATTGCATGTCATTTATTTTTGAATTAGAATTGATAGATTTTTTTCCCAAATATTTAACTAAGTTTATGATGTTATATTAATAATATTATTTTTTTAGTCAAACATGCATTCTATGATGTTATTAAAGATGTATATTTTTATGTTTTACAATTAAATAAATTAATATATATATATATATATATATCAATTATTTTATTTATAATATTAGTTAAAACATATGCTTACTAATTTATATTTTTTAAAGAAACATATGTATCAATACCTAATTTAGTATCATTTATAAAGGCATCTTATCTATCAAATATTAATTTTTAGCTTTGATAATTAATTTTTATTTTTAAAATTTAATCTAGTTATGTAATATTTTTCTGCAATTAAATAGTACGCATGTAATTACACTATAGCAAACAACCAATCAAGATAATTACTTCTAATTATCCTTTTGCTTATTTCCGTATTAACACACTTTGCTTGAAATTTAAAGCTTTCCTGTAGCAGGTTCAAGTTATTTATGACTTGCTGGGATCAGTGGTTCGGTGTCAAACTGTTCGATTATTTTATAGTTGTTGTGTTTTCCGTTTTAGTGTCTTAACTTTAGAAATCATTGTTTTCAATCAATATTCATTGAAAATGATCTTGAAATAGAATTCTGATAGTTCTGTCAGCTCTAGACAGTAGATTTTGGTCTAGATGGACTCGTGATTTCGATCCGGGAGCTTTCACTGTGATTTTATCTATTCTTGTGAGTTATGTTTGTTTTGGAGTTAAAAGTTTGACTTCGATCAACTTTTGTTTATCAGAGCAATGAATTAAAAATTGTCTAAGCTTTGAAATGCCGAGTTTGGGTTAGGTGAGCTATTAGTTTGGGTTCCGGGCTAACCGAGCCCATTTTGAATCCTCGATTGAATTATGAAATTTAAGCTAAGAACTTGACTTTGGTCAATATTTCTTTGAAACAACCTTGAATTGAAATTTCAACTACGCTGTGGAGTCTGGAATGTCATTACCCTGTGATTCACATATTTGATTTGTTTCATCATTTTTCAAATTTATTTTAAACCCTCGTTGCTTGGTTAAGTTTTGGTTGTTTCAGTTGTCTTAGCTATAGATGGTGCATCCATGCAATCTTATTCGCGAATGCAACCTTGATGGATGCAATCACGTAATGTAGACTTCTTTGCCATCACGATCGTGACGTATGATCACGCAATCGCATAAGTCTGCCTACTTCCTTATTCTTCGTGATCGCGACATAGAGCCACACGATCGCATGTTGAGCCACAAGATTGCAACTTTTTTCCCATACGATCACGTAGAACAATCCCTTACAGTATAATTTCAAAACACTAGATTTTCAGTTTCCATTTCTCATCTTCTTCACCTCAAAATTTATATTTTCTCCGTTGTTTCTTTATGGGATTTTTCTTGTGAGCTCCGAAAACGTTAGGAGTTGCTCATAATCATTTTTTCTTTGATTGTTGGTAAGTTTTCACTCTAAATTTCTTAAATTTCACCCCTAAATTCTCATATTTTCCTTAAATTTATTCTTCTCTTTTTGGATTATTTTTAGTTAATTCTTAACTCCGTTTGAGCCTAGATTTTGGGTACTTGTTCCTTGTATCAAGAGGAACCCATTGATATTTTTTTTAAAGTTTTAGATTGTGAGGCTTATAGGCCTATTTTGACTCGAATTTTGGACCCATTTAAAACTTTAGAAATATGGGTATCATTTTCTTTTTTTAATGTGTAGAATATTATTTTATTAATTGTGTTTTTATTTGGAGTTGTTCGGAGTAGTTTGACCTGAGATTCGATTTTTGTGAAGCTTTTCTCCAAATGATAGGTATGCTACGACTTACTGATATTAGACTTAGTTAGATATACTTATAGTATTTAGCACATCTTAGGGTTGGTTTTAGGATTGGTACCTTTGACCCATGTCTGCTTCCTTCTGTCTGATTGTTTTGATTTTTTGCTTTGATATTTGCAATAATGTTATAGATTACATATTTGTGACCTTATGTTGGCCTTGTATTGACTCTAAAATATAGTATAGTGGGATATTGGGAATGTCCATGAGTCTCGGATATCAATGACTAGTGATTGGCTGCTATACAGACTATTCGAGCATGTGTAGAGAGGTAAGATAGTCATTATCTATTAGTTATAGATGTGCACGATATTATCATGAAATATAATTTTTATGCATTGGTTTCTACTACTTTATAGCTGATAGATTAATATCACCAATTTTGGAACCTTGCATGGCCTTGTGGGTTCGTTTTCAATATTATATGACTAAAATGGATGTACATTGATGATTTTTTATCGGTTTTAATAATGAAAGGAAAAAATAGACTATTTTATTGTATTCAAATTTATACTAAACTCGGTTGCGATCGACACTAAATATTGAGTTTTTCTATTGATTTTAGACCCAATTTCGTTCGAACACAGTTATTGAGATTTGATACTATTTATATAGATCTAACAGAGGTCCGAGTATAGTTATGAGATTTCCAGATTGTATGTGGTTGTGGCCTCCATTAACCTTGCCGATCTGGATTTATAAAAAAACCAAAAGAGGGGTATATAGTTATTAAATGTATACAGGTTGCGACCTTTCATGGGTCTTGCCTAATAGGCTTGTAGGCATCGAAAGAGAAGCAGATGGGTTTATAATATCATCATACTATATCATTATACATAGTTCTACCTTATTTGATGTTTTCTGGTTGTACTATCTAGTTGTACTTGTGGCTGGATAGGTTTGTTTTCACTTGCTTGTATCCCTCGGGTATATGTGTGCTTACTAGGATTGTAGATATATTATTCATATTTATATTAGATTCTTTTGTTAGAAACTGCTTACTATTCTTGGGGTTCCTAATTTTCTTATTATTATTTCATGCTAGTTAATATTAGATGCTTTTGTTTTCATCATATTATTGAGGTTACCACTATATCACTCTATTTGTAAGTATACTTTATTTGTTATTAGAGCATGGGCTCAGGTATGTTTTTCTCCTTTATCTGATTCTTTTGTTATCATAGCTAGCTTACCTAATTTGTCTACTTGTATTATGACGTGTTTAGTTAGTATTCTTTGTTGAGTTGGAAAGAATAATACCACCCGGATGCAAATAGTTCTCCCCTTCTTGAAAATGATTCACCTTAAGATCTAAACATAACAAAAAATTAGGGGAAATAAAGCCCAACAATTTCCTCAAAGTTTGAGGGTTAGCACAAGGGTTATACATAATAACTTCATGCCAAGAAATAACATCCTAAAGTCCCAAACAAGCCTTCATTTTAATCAAATCAAGTGAATCAAGATAAAGGTCATAAATGACTTGGTCATCCCACAAACAAGATGAAATTCAACATAAGCATGAATATCGTCATAATAAAAAGGTAATAAAGAAATATAATTCCCCAAATCAACCTCATCTAGAGTGTCCTCATTATCTTTAAGCATAATATAAAGTATTGAAACCCACAAAGAGAAAGAAGTAAATGGAAGGAAAACATCTCTTTAACCTTTGACAAAATCCTTTCCCCTAAGTGTACTTTCATCTTAAAGGTAGATATTTACAACTTTAGGAGGATTTTTCACACCACAGTGGGTTATCATAGATAGTATAGTCCTTAAAAACTACACCACTACTAAGGTTCTCACCACTAGGTTCCTTATTAGGTGTTCTCTTTAAACTCAACTAAGATATTGTACTTAAAGAGAGAATGACCAACCATAAACGAAAAACTATAGCATGCAATTCACTCTCAAAAATATCTGATTGTGCAATTATTTCCAAAAACATGTTCTTTATGAGCAAAATAAGTGTTAAGATCCTCAACCAAAGATATTCCCAAAGAGTCACCCCTATTTAATTGACCAACTTAATTGACAACATCACTAAATTGAGGCTTATTAATAACTTCACAAACATCCTCAATTAGTGGATCAAAATTAAAAATAATTTAATCATCACAAAATAATGCATTATCACTCAAATCATGAGTGTTTACACTAGGTGGACATAATTCAATCTTACAAGAAGGATCAACAGGGTCATTTATAGGATCAACTAGTGTATCCACTCTCTCAAAATGCACATTTTCAACATTAAAAGAATCATTAAGCTCGTATAAAAACAAGCTATTATTAGCACTTTGTTCGTTTAAAATGTCAAAAGTGCTAAGTTTAACTACTGTACCTTGAAGCTTGCAATAAGACTCTTCTTTACCTTGATGTTATTGAGGAATTTATTTTGGATTCTCCTTGGAAAGTTTCTTCCCATAAAGCTATAAAATAAAAGATGGATACTAGGCAAAAAGCTAGAACCATCGTTAGCTTGCAATAAAGAGGGTTCGTGTTGACAAGTTCCACACATGAGTGTCCCTTGTTCCCGTAATTCAAATATTTTATTGGCCCATATACAAACATAAATCCCCACTTTTTTGTTCCAAGTCTTTCTCCTTTTGTACAAGTGAATTTTATTTTCTTTCCTTCTCTATTTCCTCTTCCTTAATGCTTTCTGGAGTTCCCTCATTTTTATATAATTTACTTGAAAGGGTTTCAATGGTGAAAGAGTAAACTTGCATCCTCCAATTACACACAAGTACTTATTATACCCCTTATGATATTTGACATCCCTATAATCTTGCCAAGGTCTTCCGAGCAACATATGACATTTTAGCATGGGCACTATATCACAAAGGACTTCGTCATTATATTCGCCAATGCTAAACTTGATAGATACTTGCTTGGTTACCTTAATTTATCCTTTTTTGTGGAACAATTGGACTTGGTAGGGATTGGTGTACTTGTGTGTTGGGAGATTCAACCATTCAACCAAATGACCGCTCATTACATTAGCACTACTCCGCATATCAATGATCAAGGAACATATAATTTCCTTTATCTTGGAGCTAGAGCAAAATAGGTTCTTGTTTTGATTAAGTTTCTCAATTTCAAATAGTCCCATGAGGCAAGAAAGGTTCAAGTTCACCTCAAAATATTCATCACTAGTAACTCCTCCATTGTAGTTTGGTTATCAACTTCCATTGCCATGGTACCTATTAAAAATTAACTCTCAATAAAACTAGCAAACAATCAATGGTTAGTTAAAATAACCTCTCAATTTGCTTAAGTGAACACACCTTTGAGAAGTCCTTACACCTTAGAGTGAAGGATGTTGTGACTTATTTTACTTAGTATGCCACAAACGGTTCAATCACTACTCGAGGTCTAGAGTAATTCTTGTTCACAAGTTCAACAGACCACTCAAACAAACATACTTGATTCAAGAATTTATTTTGAGACTAAAGAGAAAAGCACAAAAGAAATAGCTAGATGAAAGAAAAAAAAAACCTCAAAACTAATTAGTAAACTATTAGATAAACGAAAAAAAACTCAAAAATAATTAGTAAACTAAGTAAGAACAATTACTTATTGTTAATTAGCGTTTGGAATCAAGATATGAAAGTAAGAATCAAAGAAAAACAAACTAGGAATCTGAAACGAGTGAAAGCTAACTTTAAATCAAACCTTAAAAAAATTGTACTTGGGAGGATGGGTCTTCATTGATTGGATATATTTAGTGGAATTCTTCAACCTTTTCTACCACTTTAAAGTTGACGAGTTAGTGGTGGGAAACTCGTCCAACTCATCTAGGGGTGGATGTCGTCCTCACTGGTCGTCCTCCTTAGACTTGGCTGTCCGAAATTGAATTTTTCTTGGTTGAACTTTCTTGGTAATCCTTGAATCCTTTAACCCTTATGCCCTTAGAATTGACCTTTTATAAAGGTTTTAAACACCTTTTTACAACTTTGATTAAGTGTTTTGGTTCAAAGTACTACTTTAATTATTTTCTTCACCAACGATAAGGATGAACTCCAAGAATACTTTAAAGAAATTAAAAAAATTCAACCCTATCCAAACAACTCCAAATCTTCTCTAAGTTTAAACAAAGCTTCTTTTCAAGGTGAGAAATAAACCCATTACTTTTTAGCTCCAAACGACAACCATAAATCAAACCTATTTTCTAGATCTCAAGCTGTCTCAAGTCAATAATGGTGAATCACTCATACGAGCTCGAATTGACTCAAAACTTGAAACCAAGACTCAAAATCACTAAAAAAAAAACAAGTTCCAGTGATCAAAATTAATAAATAAACACAAAAATTTTTTTGGTTTTCAAGATAACAAACCTAAGATTGGATCCATAGAAATAAAATCCAAGCACGGGTCTGATACCATATGATGTAAATCTTAAGACGCGGAAGCAAATATAAAAATGCAATAAAAGAAAGGATATAGAGAGGAGACACAAACTAAGATAATCAATAGGCAACTAAAACAATTAAGTGAAGACCTTCTACTAATTGATCAAAGAAATCATCCAATCTATAAGAAAGATAAAAAATAGAGAGATGAATTAAAAATGATAGAATTTTTGAAATTAGACCCCCTAATCACATAATCTACTAAGTTCCAAACCTATTAAGATGACCTCAAGGGGATGGATACCCTAACAATCACACTTATCAAATAAAGAGGTAACTATATATTTTCCAAGCTGTCATAATCTCACACAACAGATGTTCATAATACAATATCATCTTAAAACTAATCTAAAACACTAAAGAGTTACTATATATAGTCTAAGAATTAGGTTAACTACATTATTATCCCAAAAGTGGCATAAATATTACTAAAAATAGCCTAAATTTTAAGAACCCTCACTTAGACCCCTCAAAATAGTCCATTAAGAGGGAGAATCCTCCCTTGGCTTCTTGGACAAGTCGTCCATCCTTGGAAGACTTGGACTTGCTCCTTGGATGACTCATTCTCTCTTCAAGTGAGCTTTTGAGCTCTTTCTTCCTTCTTGGTGCCTTCTATTTCTCCAAACCATGATCTATACATGATATTGATCCTGAAAAATGAAAAATGAGCCTTTAAAACCATCAATGTGGCCCTTAGAGAATTCAAAGCTTGCATCTCTTCAATTATGCTTCCAAGCTTGAGTTTGGCAAAAATAACTCCACCCTAATCACGTCACATAAAATGGTTATCCCTCTTCATGCGATCCTAGATTGTTATGCCAATACCATTACCTTAGGCGTTCTCAGGGCACCCCAGTTGTGTGGTCAGGTTTTGTTAGTCATACACCATCTTTACCATTTTTTGACTTTAGGCTAGGCGATTAGTTTTGTGTGGTTATTTGGATGAACTTACTTATGTTCGAGATTTTAGTGTCAATGCTTTATTCTTCTGATTCAGTTCCTGTGGTTAGTGAGTTTGTAGATGTGATTCTGACCAACCTATTTAGCATACCACCTGAGAGAGATATTGATTTTGATATTGAGTTAGAGACTTGAACTACACCTAATTTCATTTTTCCTTACCGTATGGCTCTAACTAAGTTGAGAGATCTTAAGTTTTTAGCTTTTGGATTTATTGGGCAAGGGTTTTATTAGGCTGAGTGTTTTGTATAGGATAATACAATTTTATTTATTAAGAAAAAATATAATTATATGCGTCTATATATTGACTATTGGCAGCTAAATTAGGTGTTAACAATAAGTATCTAATGTCAAGGAAAGATTACTTGTTTGATTAGTTATAGGGTGCATTATTTTTGAAGATTGATATGAGGTCAGGTTACCACCAGTTGAGGATCAGGGCAGAGGACATTCTTAAAACAACCTTCAAGACATGTTATGATCACTATGAGTTCCTGGTGATAATTTTTGGGTTGAATAATACTGCAGAAGCATTCATGGACTTGATAAATAGAGTATTCAAGCCTTACTTTGATTCATTTGTCATAGTGTTTATTGAAAATATTTATGTTTACACATAAAATAGAGAGGAGCATGCACGACATATGAGGATTGTGCTTCAAACTTTGAGAGATTAGAGGCTTTATGCCAAGTTCTCAAAGTGAGCATTTTGTCTTGAGTCAGTGGCACTATTAGGATATGTGGTGTCTAAGGATGGGATTATGATAAGCCTATCAAATACTGTGGATGTCTGTGATCAGTCTAGGTCGACTACTCCTACTGAGATTTGTATCTTTATTGGGTTATCAAGCTATTATAAAGGGGTTTTTTTGAGGATTTCTCTTCCATCATAGAACTATTGATGAGGTTTACTAGAAAAGAGGTTCCTTTTTAATGGTAAGATGAGTCCAATTTTAAGAGGCTTAAGGCCACATTGACTCCAGTACAGTGTTGAATTTTCCAGTTGAGGGTCAGAGTTTCCAGTTTATTGTCATGCATATAATGTTGGTTTTGGTTGTATTTTGATGTAGCAAGACCATGTGATGGCATATGCGTTGAGGTGCTTAAAGGCTTACGAGTTTAACTACCCCAGTCATGACTTTGATTTGGTGGTGTTAGTCTGTGCGTTAGTCAGTTCCTTTGTTTTAGGGTTTCCAAGTACTTCTTAAAATTTTAATACAATTTGAGGTTATTGTTGATAGGTTGACTAAGTCTATACACTTCATATCGGTCCATACTTCCTATAATACAGTGAAGTTATCTCAAATTTATCTTAATGAGGTGGTTCATTTGCATAGGGTACCAGTTCCCATCATTTCAGATTGTGGTACTTAGTTTACTTCTCAATTTTGGAGGTCTATTCAATGAGGTATGGTACAAAAGTTCACCTTAGCACATCCTTTCATGCTTAGATAGATGGTCATTCTAAGAGAACCAGTCAAGTCTAGAAGGACATGTTGCAAGCTTGTGTTGTCAATTTTGAGGGTTCTTGGGATCAACACTTGGATTTGGTAGAGTTTGTGTATAGTAATAATTGTATTTGAGAATTTAGGCAGTATAGATCGCTAGCTGGTTGGTTTGATGGTTTTGAGTCTAGATCGTATAGTAAAAAATTTCTTTAAGATGTATTGGATAGGGTTTGTGTGATCTAGGATAGACTTCGAGCGGCCCATAGTAGGAAAAAGAGGTATGTAGAGCATAAACATCGTACCTTGGAGTTCAGTATTGGTGGCTATGTGTTTTTACAGGTATTTCCCATGAAATGCGTGATGAGGTGCAGAAAGTGGGGCAAGCTCAACCCAGTTATATAGGGCCTTTTGAGATTCTCTAGTGTATTAGTAGTGATGCATATGAGTTAGCCTTTCCTCTGATGTTTTCAGTTGTGTATCCAGTTTTTCATGTGTCAATGGTATGATAATATATTCCTAGGGAGTTTCCTATGCTCTGGTATGATATAATCCAGTTGGATGACAAATTGACCTTTTGTTGAGGATCCAGTAGACATTTTGGCTAGAGATGTTAGGAGTTTGAGGTCTAGGGAGATCCAGGTGGTGAAAGCTCAGTAGAAACACTGCCTAATTGAGGAGGCTACTTGTGAGACCGATAGCAAGATGGGGGCACAATATCTACAGTTGTTTGAGCCTTCAGGTTTCCCCTTCGTCATATTATTTGGTATGAAAATCTTTTTAGTAGTGGATGCTGTAATGACCCCTCTAGCCATTTCTATGTTGATGCACTTCTCTTACATCCTAAAGTTTTTTTGTAATGGGCCCAAGTCAATTATAACTTGCTAGGACTAGTGGTTTGGTGCTCGGGCCATTCGTTTAGATTTTATAGTTGTTTACTTATTTTAGTGCTTTAACTTTGGTCAATATTCCTTGAAAATAAGCTCGATATTGAATTTTGACAGTTTCATTAACTCTGGAACATATATTTTGATCTAGATAGACTCTTGGTTTGGATCTGAGAGCTTTAGATGTGATTTTATCCTTTTTTGCATGTTTTGTTTATTTTGGAGTTAAAAAGTTTTACTTTGGTCAACTTTTGATGATCCGAGAATCGGAATCCACTACGCCATCAACTCAGAAACTCATTTAATAAGAAATCCGCGGATCAATACGAGTCTAACGATAAAATTTAAATTAAGTTTTGGACAAATTCGGTTAAAAGAGGCAAGGTTCATGCTTTATGAATTTAAATGGAGTAATTCAACAAGGAAACACTAGCCACGAAGAGTAGTGTTCAAGGGATAATAATCAAATCATTTAAATAGGATATACAAAGTTTACATCTTTTCTTACATTGGTCATCAATGGAGGAAATCTAGTTTCCAGAAATTAATAAGGAAAGAGGCTTAAAGAGAGTGAGAAAGATGAGAGAAGCCTTTGGGAACTTTTTGTACCACAATTGATGAGTTTTCCACAGATTTTTCCATAACTGTTGAGAGAATTGCCGAAAATAAAATTTGGAAAACAGAATGACTGAAAGGGTTCATCTATTTATAACCTCTACAATTTCCGTAGGGGCAGAAATTGTGGTCGCTGGGGCAGAAAATGGGTTGTTGGGGCGACCCTGTGTCCCTAGAACTTTCTTCGCAGGTGCAACCCTTAGGTCACTAGGGAGACCTCATTGGGGCGACACCAAGGTCAATGTGTCGACCTCGCAGGTGAGACCTTCCTCTCTCATTGGGGCGGTCTGTACCTACAATTTCACAACAGTTGAAATATTGAACTCCGAGGGACTAGAATGAGCATTTAGAGTCCAATTTCAACATACCAAAAATATAAACAACATAGAAACGGCATTCCAGATCTAATAAAATTTTCAAAATGACCAACCGAGGTCGTTTGAGAGAAAAGACCCCCCAAACCAAGAAACACCAAATTCACATTAATCCACCAAGGTACTCAAAATTACACTGGATACTTTGAGAAATAAGCCAATACTCTTACTTGCCTAAAATCACCATTCAAGAGCTGATGGAAGCGTCAGAATTTCATTTCAATACTTTGAACACCAAAAGACCACCCAAGCTCTAAATTAGACCTTAAATGAAATGAGAAACCACAATTTAGCACAAACTCAACAGAAAAAACCTAAAACATGAACTTAAGATCCTTCTAAACTTTATTCGGCATTATGAAGCTAATAGAACTGTCTGAATTTAATTCTGAGTTTGTCCTGAGGGAAAATTGACTACAGTAAATGAGTACTTAGTTTTAGGCTCTAAAATACACAAAGTAAGATAAATCTGAACTGAGCCGCCAAAAAAACCTGGAACATCAGTCCCAGTAAGCCATAAATGACCTGGGTCAGCTACTAAAAAGTTCTAGAATACAAAACATCACGTAATTCTCTTAAATAATCACGAGGGTCATTACAACATCCACTACTAAAAGGACTTTCATCCTCGAAAGTCAAAAC
>JBDJHY010172364.1:0-12301 GCA_039654485.1 Withania somnifera
ATAAATATATTTATATTATACTACATATCTCTAGGAGATTTCATATATATATATCGTTACTCTTTAGTTTTTATTTTTATATATTTTTATCTGTAAATATTATTAATAACTCTTTTATATTCGTACTAATTTTAAATTTAAGCTATATAAATATATATTTGTATTAATTAAACACGTTTTTAATTTTATTTTTTTGTAAAACAAAATCACTATTCAAATGCGTTGGACTTGACATTGTTCACTTGGGTTGGGCCAGTCAGGATCAAACATTTTGGACAGGTTTGGACCGGCCCATTTTGACTCGGCCTGGAATATGCACAACGCGGACTGGATCAGAGCTCGGTCGATCCACGAACCAGCCCGATTTACAGGCTTAATATCAATACATCTATATTTGTATCCAACCTATGCCCTATACAAGCGCAAATAAGCTACAGCTAGCAACACAATACAACAGCCCAAACCCGACGTAAAAAACCCTAAACCAACCCATGCATCAGTGTTCTACTACTTCCAGAGTTACCCTAAAGCCATCACATGGCTAATTCTAAGTCACAGACGTCGTATTACACCGAACGCCAATATAGGGAACAAATGGGGGATGGAGCAAAAAATCATCCCAAGTACATGGTAGCAACCTAGAAATCCAATTCATGGATGCTATTTAGTACAATTATTAAAGCTATATACCCAAAGATAGCCCCACGCAGCCTACCTATCGTCCGACGAACAAAGTGCTGCAAGTCTCATATATCAACCCGACTGATAACAACGGTCTCCAATGGATCTGAAACTAATATAATAAGAAATCAGGGATTAATACGAGTTTATCGATAGAATTTAAATTAAGTTTCAGACTGGGCCTAAAATGGGCCTATAGGCCCCTTTGCAGGAATCGAACTTATACTTCACCACGGGGTTCCTAGCATCACCAGGAACCAGTGCTCCAAAAATGAGCACCATTCGAGTGCGGGAAGAGCTTCAAATCAGCACGGGACAGATTTGATTAAAGGAGGAGGTTCATGCTTTACAAATTTAAACAGAGTAATTCAACAAGGAAACACTAGCCACAAAGTAGAATGATGCAAGAGACAATAATCAAATTATTTAAATAGGATATAATTAGATTTTACATTTTTTTTCTTAGTTTGGTCATTAATGGAGGAAACCCACTTTCAAGAAATTAATAATGAAAGAGGCTTACCAAGAGTGGGAAAAGGCGAGGGAAAGATTTAAGAACTTTTTCTACCACAACTGATGAGTTTTCCACAGAGTTTTTCCACATGAGTTTAGATAAAATTTGGGAAATGGAATGACTAAATGGGTTCAATTATTTATAACCTCTGTAATTCCCTCAGAGGAAGAAATCGTGGTTGCTGGGGTAGAAAATGGGTCGCTGGGGCGACACCAAGGTGGTTGTGAAGACCTTGCAGGTGCGACCTGCCCCTACTGAGGCGGTCTGTTCCTGCAATTTCACAACAACTGAAATATTGACCTCCGAGGGTCTAGAATGAACATATTGAGTTCAATTTCAACAAACTAGAAATGTAAAGAACATGGAAATGACATTCTGGACCTAATGGAATTGTCGAAATAACTAACTAAGGTCGCTTGAGAAAAAAAATCACCGAAACCAAGAAATACCAAAATCGTACTAATCCACCAAGGTACTCAAAATTACATCGGAAAACCTACTCTTACTAGTCTAAGATCACCATTCTTAAACTGATGGAATCATCCGAATTCCATTCCGACACTTCAAACATCAAAAGACCACACAGTGTCCAAAATAGGCTTTAAATAAAATGAAAAACCACAATTTAGCACAACCTCAAAACAAGAACCCCGAAACACGAACTTAAAATCCATCTAGTCTTTATTCGGCCTTTCGGAGCTTAATGGAATGATCGAAATTTAATTTCATGCTTGTCTTGAAGGAAAGTTGATTAAAGTCGATGAGTGCTTAGTTTTAGGCTCTAAAATAGGCAAAGTGAGATAAATCTCAACCAAGGCGCCAGCGAAATCGAAATATCGGTCCCAGAAAGTGATAAATGAACTGGAGAAGCTACTGGAAATCTCTAGAATAAAAAATGTCCTATAATTCTCATAAATGACTGTGAGGGTCATTAAAATATCTATTACTAAAAGGACTTTTGTCCTTAAAGGTCTGAACAGAGCGGAGATGAGTGCAAAGAGACTCCAACCAAGGGGAAAAAACTCCTGCACAGGCATCCACAGTAACAACACTAACCACCAACTACGCACATAAGTTAGCCATAACCCTACTGAAGGTTAAATACCAATACACTCTTTGAAAACTAAAAACCAAAGATGAAATCAATCACTACTCTGCCAAACACCCCAAAGTTTACCAACAACACACCACAATGCTATTGGGAGATGAAGCTGAGAGAACCACCATACGAGGACTAAAGAATGGACCCAATCTATAAGTTCCTGAGTACAAACTATCCTTCCAACCCCAATAACCATCCTAGTCACTCACCTCCAAGAGAGGCTGCCAAAGATCTACAACGCCCCCATATCCTAACTCAAACTGCACATCCTGAACACTCAAGTCACATCCACTATCCTGCCATACCAAGTGACACTCCAACTCTCCACGATACCACAAGGCCTATTAGAACCTGGTACTAGCCTTTTAATCCCTGAATGAGAAAGGTATCTTGAATCGATACCATAGCAACTGAAGCCCATACACCCCCGAACCAACTCTCACAAGAAACACCAATGTTGTACTCAAACTATGGGAAAGATAACCTGATGGGAGTAGAAATATCTAGCCAAACCATAACGATCATCTTCAAAATAACAAAACTCCAAACTGCTAGTACTTGCTAAAAAATATGCAACAACTTCCACCATCAGCAATTCCTCTACCAAGTCTCATTGCCCCACTATAACCTATCTACGAATCTACCTGAATTACACATACAACAAGGATAAAGCTCAAGTCAGCACTTCCATGCAATGCTCAATAATAAATCCTTTGCCATACCAAATCTTAGATCTTTATTTTCCAAACAATTGAAACTATGGCCTACTGACTAGCTGAAGCAACTCCATAATTGTTTATCCTAGGATCATCCCCACCACAAGAAGACGAAGCTCGAACACCATATACCTTTTTAGTATACGCTGAAATGCACCTGCAGCCAAGGCTAACAATCATCCCTGAGCCTCTGCCTCTCAAGTCTCAAACACACCCGCGTTCTAACACAATGTATGAACCACCCTTGAGATGTCATATGAATATACTGCAACACAAACTTACTCAACTTGAAGAATCATCGAACCAACTCTGTTTGTCAAGCAACCATGACGATACCCCAACTCAAGGAAGAGACGATCCTTCTCAACCAATGGAAACCAACTTCCACGAGGACCCAACTAATAACCTCGCAAACTGTCACCCAGAAGTACCACACATAGAAATCATTCTCCTTACATGAACTAGGCTAACCCAAATAACTTAAGCACTTTTGGTTAGAACTGACAATAACTATCCAAAATATATATTGAATCAAACTATAACCAACCTCCACGTTGATATATCTGAATTGGTAGTAATCTGCATCAACAAGACTTACACAATCGATGACCACCATCGCATAACACAAACCCAAACCTACTAAGGATGAGCACTTAAAATATTAAGCAGAAAAACCCCCTATCCAATAGTTTCTAGAGACAAGCATCAACATAAAATATATAATCTCAGAAGGCATAAGGAAATCCTAGTCACCTGATAGTAGAATTGATCAAACACCACGCTACTACGGTGCTACACAACCATTCTGGCATAATCACACTCGACGCACCCCATTTTGATACAAACTACAAACTCCCATCCAGGAACCCACGAGGTTGATATACCCTGCAACTTGCACCAACCAAATCCAAGATATTAGCTGCTACAGAACCTTTACTCCCTTGCATAATCTAACTTAGGAATCACACTTCTAATCCACTACTAAAAGAAAAGACCCGTCTGCTAGGCAAACATACCTACACATTCTCCATCAAATCCCAATGAAAACACATCAAACCCAAGACATCCAAAACCAAAGAACTCGATGAAATCAATACAACCTTCAAAATGGATGGGAACATAGTTGAAATACAACCCAAACTCAGAAAACAAGAATAACCCATGCTTAGGTGGGTGGCCAGGTAGGGTAATCAAAGTAGCCACTACAACATAACACAACATTAAAACAACCAGGAAGCATCAATTATAATGTCACAGACGATCCCTAGCTATGTCTTTTGGCATAAAAAGTACCCCTTTCCAGACATAAGGCGAAAAAGAACCTCAGTGGCTACAAAACCCACCTTTGTAACCGAGGACCTACTAGGCATTTCTAAGGTATTAGTCTTGGCACGATAGTTGAGAACTACATAGAGAACATGAGGGCAACGGCCTACACCCGGAGATACATTACTACCATCCATGAACTAAACCGGCTACCAAAGAACCTTCTTAACTGACCAAACCTAGGTCTAACATAAGCATGCCATTGAAGTACTCAAGCCCTAACAAACTACCCAACCAGGTCTAGCATCAATATTCACTACTAAAACAAAGCTATAAAGCAACAAAAACTAGCTATCAATCCATGGCACACTAGACAATAACAAACCATAGGGGAAAAGAACATAAGCAAATAGGCTGCAAGAATCACCAAGTCTAAAAAATTACCAAAATTAAAGAGTTACCAAAACCAATCAAATAAAAGCCAAAATGGGTAACAGTAATGTTAAATCAAACCTGAGATCATCGCTTTTATTGTAGTCAATATAACAACAAGGGTAGCCTGCCCACGAGCAACTAAACACTGACTCCAACAAACTACCACACCACACTGAGAATTACCTTAAGCATTTACCCCTCTACGAGGAATACCTCTAACTAGTGGAAACACTGACTCATGATAACCTAGAACTGAAGATTGAACTACCCAACGCTGGCGGAACTCTCTACAAAGGTGACTTGCAACTCCACACTCATGACATGTCCCTCTTTAGGAGAAAACCCAAGCATAATGACTGGAGCTACCACACTCTAAGTAGAACCCTGACTGCCTACATTGCTAAAAGGCCTTTGTCAAAAATTTCAGCCACTCTGGTCTGAAGCCGCAACAGGAATACCACCTGCGATATGCTCCAAACTCTGAACCCTAATATCTGGCTAAACTTCAATTGAAGTCTGTAGTACATCCTGAATTAATAGTGATGCTACTTAAATTGGTTGTGATAAATTCTAAACTACCGATAAAACTGACTGAATTGAGTCCCCCGACAACGTATCATTAGCACCATCTGGATGAATAGACTGCAGAACAGGCTAAATACTACCCTAATGAGGGAATGATCTAGCATAATGAACGGTTATCCGACACTCAAAACATGGCCCCAAAAATAAAAACCGATAATAACCATGACCAGTGCCAGACTAACCACTACAACTGGAAGACCCAGGACCTCGATAAATTTTGCGATAAGCCTCTTGGCACAATCCCTTCATAAACCTTGCATGGACCACAACCTAGTAAAAGAATAGCCTGACACTATTAAAGGCTCCACCACTAGCTGAAGAGGCAAGATTAGTCCATCAAAAAACCTCTGTACCGTATCCTATTTTGTAGGGAAAACCATAGAAGTACACCCAACACACTCATAAAATCGAACCTCATACTCAACAATAGACATATAACCCTGTTGCAGGCTCCTAAACTCCCTCTACCCTAACTAACCATTACTTATACCGAGAGATACTTCCATAGATACTCCTTCCCTAGATAAACCCAAAATTTCAAGCAACAGGCTCTGCAAAACTGGCATGGCTGAAAATCCCAGCACCAAAGATCAACTGGGCGTTAAACTGAATACCTTTTGGCCACTGGTCTGTGGCTAAGCTTGACCCTCTACCCCACACCCAAAGCTCTAGAGGGTGCTATGTTCCTAACACACCCTCCTTCTCTAACTCGGTCCCTGTTTCAGCCCTTTACAGGAGCCCTAGCTACTGGTATAGAAGACTCTCCCTTACTTGCTGAAGATCTTGAATGTACTATCTTCGGAAGAACGGACGCAAACAAATAAGATTTTGAGGAAACATTAAGTGAAAAAGCATATGAATCTGAATCAAAGAGGAGAAGCCATTTACTAAATGTCACCATAGCCTCCAAAAGATAAGCCACGGATGTGTCCGCACCAATCCGTAAGACTCTACTAGATATTAGCCCTGTACACTGACACTAGACGAACGTACATCTCTGGTACCAATTTGTCACGGCCCAATTCTTAGATCATGCTAGCACCTACTATCCCACCAGTAAGAGAACCAACTCTATAGCCCAAAGCCAAAGGGGAGGGCTACCATTAGTAATAGAGGAAAGCACAAGTGTAATAACAAGGTATAAGGGAAAGAGAATATGAAAAAACAAAGGAATATACTAACAGAATCAACAACTCCTCAAACCAGGTATCAGTGTAAATAAAATAGAGCCTCTAAGTACAAACTATAAACAAAAGTCTACTATAAATAAGTCTCTAAAATTACAATGGAGACAAGTCCAATCCAAAGAGAAAGAAGGAACAACTGGACGTCAAGCTCACCCTATATCTCTGAAAATATCAAGAAGTAACATGAATGGCAATCTGTAATTCAATGTTGGGCACTAGTACTTGGATTTGCACCATGGGAATAAGTGTAGTATGAGTACAAGTTGTCGAAGCAACCCATACCTAGTAGATTTAGAGGTCCTACTAGGAACATAACAATCATAAAAGCAATAAATAACGGAATACAACAAAGTAAGGTCACAAAAATAAATAGTACAACATGGAAGCTAGCTAATTAGATAGGAATCAAGTAAGCAAATAGACATGGATTCGCTAGCTAAAACATCAAGAAAAGGATCTCAAGCAAAAGAAGAGAACACACCCGAAATCCTCGCAATGATATATAAACAACAACAGTAAATAATCAAGATATGGATCAGTAGTCAACGAGAGAACATGGACGGTATACCAGTAACCTCAAGGTAAGATAGGATGGAATAATCAACTGATACCTAGCAAATAACCCACATAACAAGATAGTCTCACATACAAACGATAATGATAATTAAGTAGTAAATACATAAGGTACAATTTATACACAAAATACACGGTCATCCGTAGGCCTACACATACTAACGGGGCTACACTAAAGAAAACAAGTGTAGAAAAGTAAATATACACCATGAAATAACAAGTCCTGTGTATGTTCCTTCTCCGGTACCCGTAGGCCCAATAGGCAGGATCCGTGGTAGGCTAATCCTAATTCCCGTATATCTCTGCTTTGTCCTATACCCTCTTTTTGGTTATAATATAGCCCAAATGCAAGGACAATGGCGGTATACCCACCATATACAATCTCTAACGTCATCATAATCTCACATCCCAAGTCACAAAGCCTCAAGGGTCTTACAGTTTCGCATTTAATGCATCATAACAATAGAATCATCAAGCTGTAATCTCAACAATTCATGGCATACAATGTCTCAATATAGTGGTATCACCAATGTCCTTACTGAAAAAGTATCATAAAAGTCGCCAAATCAATAGGTATAATAAGTGTCGAAAAGTTGTACTCAATATCGTACAATGACAGACTCAAGTGCCAGTTACTATACTCACTATCGAATAGAGTCAAACTCAAGTCCCAGCAGTAATTAGTCAAATGATATTTACCGGCACTAGGGGGTGAAGACTAGACAAAAACAAGTGAAAATAGTAATACCGAGTGCTCAGTTCACTTCCCAGTCTAAAGATCCCTTAACTTATATTATTATTAGAATATCCCAAGTTATTATTTATTATGTCATTATCCATTCTTATCCTCATTATCTATATCTAGCCTCCATGACATCAAAATGAAGTGGTGATACAGGCCGCAACCCCAATACGCTCTAAAAAATGAAACATGTGGCTCAACCTATCATAGAATGAATGCACAGCACATAAATACATCTAAATTTATAGCCAAACTATGCCATGCAAAGGTGTAACTAAGATATAGCTAGGAGCATAATACACAACCCAAACCCGATGGCAAAACCCAAAACCAACCCACACATCAGCGTTCTACTACTTTTAGAGTCACCGTAAAGCCATCACAAGGCTAATTCTAAGTCACAAGTGTCGTATTTCTTGAACGCCAATATAGAGAACCAATGGGGGACAAAATGAAAAAGAGTTCCACATACACGATAACAACCTAGAAACCCCTCCCACGGATGTTATTTAGTGTAAGTATCAAAGTTACATACCGAGAGACAGCCCCACGGAGCCTACCTATTATCCAATGAATAATGTGTTGCAAATCCAAATGTTAACCCAACTAATAGCAAATGATATCTAGTGACTCCAAAACTTGTGAATTAATAATTCAGGGATCAAAACGAGCACCAGTAAATTAGCTATTTTTTGAATTTCAACAAGGGGTCTGGAAGTGAAATGGAGTCCAATTTTGACAAACCAAATATGGACACAACATGGAAATAACATTACAGATCTAATTGAATGGTCGAAATGACCAACTGGGGTAGTTTTAGCAAAAAGACCCCTAAAATCAAGAAATACTTAATTAGCACTAATCTACCAAGGTACTCAAAATTAACTCGAATACCTTAAGAAATAAACCAATACTCTTACTAGCCAATAATCACAATTTCAAAGCTGACGGAAGCATCCAAATTCTATTTCGACACTCCGAACACCAAAAGAACACCTAAGATCCAAATTAGGCCTTAAATGAAAACAAAACCACAATTTAGCACAAACTCCAAATATAAACCCCGAAACATGAACATAAGTTACAAATAGGCTTTGTTTGGCATTATGGAGATAATAGAACTGTCAAAATTTAATTTTGAGTACGCCTTGAAGGAAAGTTGAATCTAGTAAATGAGTACTTAGTTTTAATCTCTGAAATAGGCAAAGTGATATAAATCTCAACTGAGCTGTCAGGGAAATATGAATATCTTTGCCAGCAAGTCATAAATGACCTGCGGTAGCTACTAGAAAGATATATTCTAAAAAACATTGTGTAATTCTCATAAATAATTGTGGTGGTCATTACACAAGGCAATTATCGTAGTCGTTCTTGATGTGTCCCCAGTTGTGTGGTAGGGTTCTTTTAAATATACATCTTTAGATCATTTCTTGTCTTCAAGCTAGAAGGTAAGTCTTGTTAGGGTGTTTAGATTAACTGGCATATGTTTGTAACATTAGTACCAACACTCTTTTCCTCGATTCGTTCCCTTTGGTTAGTGAGTTTTTAGATGTGTTCCTGACCGATCTACCTAGGCTTCCATTTGAGTGGGATATAGAATTTTTCATCAAGTTAGAGTCAGTCATCAAGACTATTTTTGTTTCTCCTTATTGTATAGCTCCCATTGAGTTTTGAAAGCTTAAGGTTTAGCTTTAGGATTTGTTAGGTAAAGGTTTCCTCAAGATGGGTGTATTTTTGGGATGCTTAGTATTATTTTTAAGAAGAAAGATTGCTAAATGCGGATGTGTATTTCCTACCGGCAACTGAATATAGTTACTATTAAGAATAAATAGTTGATATCTTGTATTGATGACTTGTTTTTATCAACCTTAGGGTGCATCCATGATTTCAAAGATATATTTAAGGTTCATCTGAACCAGATAAGGAATAGATTATAGGACATCCATAATACATGTTTCAGGACTCATTATGGCCATTATAAGTTCCTAGTATTGACTTTTAAGTTGATTAATTCCCTAGAAGCATTCATGCACTTGACAAAAAAGGTGTACAGACCATATTTGGATTCATTTGTGGTAGTATTTATCACGACATCTCTTTATACTCATAGAGTAGGGAAGAGAAGCAACATTTGAGGATTGTGCTCCAATCTTTAAGAGATTAGAGACTTTATGAAAAGTTCTCAAAGTGCATGTTTTATCTTTGGTTTGGAAATTCTAAGGAGATATGGATTCTAAATATGGAATTATGGTAGACCTAGTAAATATTGAGGTCATGCATGACCTGGATTGACTACTCCTACCAAGGTTTATAGTTTCATTGGGTTAGAAGGTACTATAAGCATTTAGTTGAGAACTTCTCTTCCATTATAGAACCTTTGACTAGATTGACTATAAAGAATGTCCAATTTAGTGGTTTTATGAGTGCAAGGAAAGTTTTCTTAGGTTTAAGGCTTTATTGACTTCAAATCTTGTGTTGACTCTTTTAGTTGAGGGTTAGAGTATCTCAATATATTGTGATGCTTTTGGTGTTGGTTTAGGTTATGTGTTGTTGTATCAGGGTCAAGTGATTGCTTATAATTTGAGGAAGTTGGAGGATCATAAGTGCAACAAGCCTACTCATGACTTGGAGTTAGTGATGGCAGTCTTCATGCTAAAGATCTAGAGCCATTATCTTTATAGTATGCATTATGAGATTTTCATCGACCATCATAGCCTTCAATATATTCTGAGCTAGATGGAGATTAATATAAGGAAGTAGAGACGTATTGAGATACTGAAGGACTATGATATTACCATTTTTTACTATTTGAGAAAGGAAAATTTAGTACCGGATGCCTTGAGCGAAAATGTTGTGAGTATGGACAACTTAGCCTCCATTTTAGTTTTTAGTAGCCATCGGACTTAGACATTTATTCTTTGAATAATTATTTGGTTAAACTTGATTTATTAAAGTTTAGGTGGATTTCTATCCAGTGTTGACGCCTGTTTTACTTTGGTTGAGAAGAGTTGGCAACGTCATTTTGAGGATTAGCATTTGTCTGGTATTTGTAATCAGGTATTTTGAGATAAGCCCAGTGGGTCCATTAGGAATTCATATGGGGATGGATTTTAAGATTTATATATTTTCTTTAATATTTTTTTATTGATTTAGCTACTTCTCCATGAGTCTCATTATTCTAGGTATTCTATTTATCCGAGTACAACTAATATGTTAAGAGATTTGAGATAGCTTTACTGGTGGAGTGGGATGAAGAGAGATATAGCAGAGTTTTTTTATATGCTTTAACTATCATCAGATAAAGTTCAAGCACATGAGACTTGATGTATTGATATAGAGGCTTCTTATTCCTACGTGGAAGTGGGATCCGGTCACCATTGACTTCATAATAAGCTTACTGCATACATTTCAATATTTTGATTCTATATGGGTTGTTTTTGATAGGTTGAATAAGTCTACACACTTTCTACCGGTTCATTCTTCTTACAGTATAAAAAGGTTAGCTTAGATTTATCTCTGAGAGGTTTTCCATTTACACGGGGTTATAGTTTTTATCATATTAAATAGTGGTTCTCTTTTTACATCACAGATTCGGAAGACTATTTAGAGAGTGATGGTTATAGTGGTTCAGCTGAGCATAAAATTTCACCCCCAGACTAATGTTTCCTATCGGTTATCCTTGCCTCTAGCTTTGGTAGCTATCCATCTAGTTTTCTATGTATCTATACTGTAGAACTATATTTTGAATGAGTCATATGTGCTTCATTGGGATTCAATTCAGTTTGATGAGAGTGACTTTTTAGGAGAAGCATGTGGCCATTTTAGCTAGAGATGTCAGAAGGCTAAAGACTAGAGAGATTCCTATGGTGAAGGTTTAGTTGAGGAACAACTTGATCGAGGAGGCTACCTAGGAGATGAGAGTGAGATCTAGTTCTAGTATCCATAGCTATTTGAGCCTTTGATACCTACCTTTCCTTGACATTTGGGGATGAAAATCATTTTTAGTAGTGGATTATGTAATGACCCTTCATATCATTTTTGTTTTCTTGTGTTTCCATGCATTTGAGAGCTTTCTTGTATATCGGTGTAATGATCCTTATGGTTATTTTTGCTCTTTTTCATTTTTTTTTGCATCCTAGAGCTTTTATGTAGCTATCCTAAGTCATTTGTGACTTATCGTCACTGGTGGTTTGATTCTCGATTCGTACATTTAGTTGTTATTGTATGTTTTACTGTTTTATAACCTTAACTGTTAAATCATTGACTTCAGTCATCTTTCTATGCAAATAAACACGTAATCAAATTCCAACAGCTCTGTTAGCTTTAGAATATGGATTTTGGCCTGGATGGATTCTTTGTTCGGGTGTGAGGCCTTGGTTTTTGTTTTATGTAATTTTTTGTGTTTTTAGCTTTTTGGAATTCCTAAGATTGACTTGGGTTGACTTTTCATGATCAGAGCATCGCACTAAAAATCCATGTGCACCATCATTTTTTAAATTT